>JAXCEF010000573.1:0-29598 GCA_037178605.1 Colletotrichum euphorbiae | reverse complement strand
TTATTCTAGAAATAGATACTTAGATGCTAGTAGTATAACTTAATGGGGCTACTACTAACCTTCCTAGAGCCTTAGTAATTTAATAGATTATATAGATTTAGATATTTAACTTTAAGGTTTAATATATTTATAGCACTTAAAATATAGCTGCAGACGGGTTATCTCAAAAGCCTAGAGGACCTTCTAATAATAATAATAAAAAGGTAGAAGGAGAAATTAACTCCTAGATCGATTTCTAGATCTTCTTTATAGATATTAAAGCTGTCTCCTTCTTTAAGCAAGCTCAACGCCATAGGGATGTGGAACGTATAGAAGAGGTTATAGTAGGAGATATTAAATAGGTTATTAATAATATAATATTAATCCTAGACTCTTTATTAGATAATTTGCAGACCTATTCTCTATGTTTGCGCTAAATTATATACTATTTAATAATATAGAGAAGACTACTAGGAGTTTAACCTAACTAATACTATACCTTCAAGTTAAATACATTAGATTATTATATTTAGGACTACTTATTATTTACTAGGCTAATAAATCAAAAGCTAATCCCCAGAAGAGTAATTAATAATATGGAGATGCGCAAGATGCTTATTATAAGGGCCTATAATAAAAGTAGCTATTAAGGAGCACTATCTATATTAAAGAGACTTTTAGATTACTATATATAGCCTGGGATATATAATGAGGTTAAGCAAGCTATCTAAAGCTACCCAGACTATTAGAAGAGATAAGCACGCTAAACAGACAACAAGAGTACCTATATATCGCCTAAAGGATTACTATTCACAAGAGTTTTACTTAATATATAGAAAGTAGGCAAATAGAACCTAGTTGAGTCTCAAGACCTTTTAAGTAGATAGCCTGAAGCCTAATAGCTTAGAAGGGCTATATTAGCCGCTATTACAAAGTTCGTTTAGGAAGAAGTTATTTATCGCCACAGCTTATATAGAGAATTAATTGTGGATGGGGGACCTAAAAACAAGGATATCATCATTAAGTTCAACAAGAAGTATAGTATAAGAAGGAGAGTAACTTCAGCCTATAACCCTAGAGCTAATAGAGCAATTAAGTCTAGATATAAGCCTATTACACACGCTTTATCAATATAGACCAAAGGAAGAGGGGATTCTAACCCTCACCCATACTTACCTAGAGCCCTATTTATAGACCAATCAAGCATTTACACACTAACTAGCTTTAGCCCTTTCTATCTTTTATATAGTTTTAATCCTATTACCCCTATTAAGATACTAACTTAAACTTAGCAGGTTCTTAATTAGGACTTAGTAATAACTCAACAAGAAGAGGTTCAAATATATCTATAAGCCTTCTTATAACTTAATAAGAATCAAAAACAAGTAGAGGAGATAATTAAAAGCTAGCACAAAAAGGCTACTAAATATTATAATAAGAAGTATAAACAAACTATATAGGAAGAGAGATTAGAAGTTAGAGACCTCATCCTAGCGTTTAATATTAAAGGCTCTATTAATAAGTTATCTATTAAGAAGCTAGACTATTATTAGCAAGAACCTTTTTAAATACTATCCCAGGCTCCTAATATGCCATGCCGTCCTACTACTTAGCAATATTAGCTAGAAAAGAGATTACTAGGAGAACCTTCAGCGGGAATTAACTTCAAAAATACGTATAAGCGCTAGAGGGATATTAGGAACTAGCTGAGATAGATATTCATAGATCTAATTTAGAAGAAAACTTAGCAAAAGTCTTTCCTACAATAAGAAGTAAAGAGTATGATAATAATACGCCTAATAAGAAAGAGGAGGAAGAACCTATAGTACCTGGGGAAATAAATAGAGATAATACTACTAATAAAGAAGACTTATTATAGTCCGTTATATGGTTGAAACAATACCTACGAGATTTAGAGAAAGCTATCAAAGCGTTAAAGTTAAAATAATAGCTTATTATTAAAATCCCCGAGATATCAGAAAGCAAGAAGAAGAATTATATAGATATAGAAGGGTTAAGTAAAGATTAATATGATTTCTTTAATCTTTTGATATTGGTTTATCCTATTTTAACCTTGAATTTACAGACCTACTTATACTTCTAAACACAATATTTCCTTATGCCTCTTGATTTGTTTTTTTTTTTTTCTTTTGAAAGTTTGAGGTTTTGGGGATAATATCTCTAAAACTTTAGGGATAAGGGCAAGAGACATTCGCTATTATTATCGTTATTAGTTAGGTATTCAAGCTTAATAGAGAAAGTTTACTTATTAAGTCTGCAACTCAGGATATAAGTTACTAGCAGATATATATAGTTATACTATACTAACCTACCTATAATAATCAAACTATAATAGCAGAAAGTTATATAAAAAGTAATAAAAAGAAGAAGACTTATAGAGGAAATAGTAATGCTTTTATATAATTAAGAGTTTTATTTGCAGACCTATCCTTTTGCTATATTATATATTTACTGTAGTATTACTTAGAAAAACACCCCTCCCTTGAATATACCCCCCCTTCTCTATCTAACTTTCCTCCCTTATATTATAATATAAAGCCCCAAGTGCTAGGCAATTTCCTAAAGATTAAAATCTAAGGGCGGTTTAGTTATAAAAGAATAGCGAGAGTAAGTAAAACTAGCCCCAGGATAATACTCTTGAGCTTACTTAGGGTAAAGACTATTTTAAAGGGCTAAAAAGTTAAACTTAGCTATAGCAGTGATAGCAGTATCAGCTGGAATTCGAGACAATAGAATCACCGCTATACTATTAAATTTACTACTCTTTCTTCTCTTCTTATTGCAAACGACCCTATACCTATACCTCGCATAAATGCTTGGATTATTAAATGAATAACTCTCTTATATCTTATAGAAGAAATAGTTAGCATAAGGAGTACTAGGCATAGAAACACACTTAAAGTATAGTTTATAGATATAAACACTAGTTATAGGATTCCTAGTAGTATAGGCTCGCTCTTTATAATAAATATAAGGCATACTATTATAACCTCCCTAAGACTAGATAAATAAGCTATAAGCAGCTACTACCTATTAAAAGACCTTTGCCTGCTAGGAACTAGAGATAAAGGCAGCAGACGTATAGATAAAAACTTAATAACAAAAGCTTCTAGTACCCTTAGTGGCCTTAAACATTCACTTGAAATCCTGCTTGCCGAGATAAGCCTTCTAGAAAGCCAATCTCATAACATTAGTGGATTTTTTAGAGAAGACTTATAATATAAAAGCCACCTCAAAGTACTTATTACTAGGAAAATTAAGCTAAAGCTAAGTGAGGCTTATAATTACCTAAAAAGTTAAAAACTATTAGTTAATAAGTAAGAGAGAAAGACGGAGAGAGTTTACCTAGAGCTAATTATTAGTATACTAGATAAAAAGGGGCATATTATTTCGCTTTATTATAACGTCTCTTTGGGTATTTTTATTTTAATCTTGCTAATCTGCAGTTATAGTAGCTAAGTAGGATAATAAGTTAACTACTCCTGCGGTTTATAGTAGTTAAGTAGTATAATAGTGAAGTTAACTACTAATTAGAATTAGTCTCACAAAGACTAGTACTAGAAGTGTTACGGGCTATGCCCCATTGCTACGGGCTACGCCACGGTCGCATCAGTGGATTGGCGGACACATCCCGTACTTAAGTGCAGCTAAGCAACAAGTGTATGACTTGTTGTTATGTACCTTTTGCGCATAGTCCAATTGGTAGTACCGCTGCGCACGCATGTACTGAAGGCTGAGATGCTATTGGCTGCAGCACTACGCCCCTGTGGGGCCCGCCCTTCACAAGAAGGAAGGGGGGGATATATATAATATTCAAAGTAGTGATAATACCTAAGGAAAGAAGGTATCTAGAAGGGTAGCTAGCAAAAAGAGGAACGATATAGTAGACCGACGAGGCGGGTTATGTGACTATAGGTCACGTGACTGTTGGCATCGTTCCTGCCCGCTAGACCACGGGCCCGACACTTAGGTCGGGTCCGGCTGGGCGAATATCCCAAAAATTCTGTTATTCTCCTAAGAATTATAGGAGGTTTTATTATATTAATAATTAAAGTAGCTTTAAAAGAAGTTGATTTTCTTACTTTATATAGTAATTAGTGCTACTTTTATAATAGTAGAACTTACTATAATATAGTAGCAGATCTTAGGAATAAGTACTATAAAAGTATATATTAATAGTTAGTATATATATTATTTCTAATAATACTTATTTACTTATTGGATATCTAATGACGGGTAAGTCTAAATCTTTATCTTACTATAGGCGCCTACCTAAATCGAGCGATCGGGAAGGGGGAGGTATCGGTTGGGTGGGGTGGGGTCTTACGTTGGCCCTTTGGGACAACCGCGTGACAGCATACAGCCATCTCAGATTACAACGTCCACAATCCCCAGGAAGGCCTACGCCACGGCTTCCGGATCACGACGCTGGCTTACAAGCCGATCGGGGGGAACGGTCTGGAGTCCACGTGGTGAGCCGCATGATTGCACTCGGTCCGTTGGACCACGGATCGCGTAACAGCTGGTCTTGCAATTTGAACGAGTCGGAAGTTCTGGGCTCCCAGTCTCGGCGGGCCAAGCGTTCCTGCCGCGTGTTTGCCCAGGAGGTCCCGGAAAGGAAGTTTGGACACGGGGAGTGTCTGGAGAAAGTGTGCGCCCATCAATTCTGTGCGTTTTCCCACCTGGATCGTCGGGTGCCTGGCCGATAGCATGAGCATTGGCAATGGGGAAATCTTCCGCAGTGCGACCGAGAAAGAAAAGTGGGAAAAGACCATGATTAGCAAGATTTATGTGTGCCGCACCAGTGATATGGACGACCGAGATGAAGCGTAACAGCGAGATGGCGCGGATGTGGTGCTGGGGCACGTGGCTATCCCAGCGGTGCAGTTCAGTCGAGTTCAGTCTCAAGTCTCCGTCTCCTCAGGGGCGTCAGCGAAGCGAAAGAAACTGGATCGTTATCCCCGACGCGTGGAGGCGCATGGAGGAAAATAATAATTCTGCTTTCCGAATTTAGATTTCTCATCCACGGGGTTCCAGTCTTCTGTCCCATGCGACGGAAACAAATTTGGCGAGTGATTCAAGAATGGACGCGTGACGGGAGTGAAGCAATTGGGCATCGTCGTCCCGGTTCTTCCCCCTTGGTGGTGAGGCTCGCCGCTCAGAGCCGAACTTCGGCTGCGGCCGAGGATTCGCAGAACCGGGGGTAGAAAGCAAGCGTGACTGATGACAAGCGGGGCATCGGACGCCCGCAGACTCCCCGTGAGAGCCTCAGCATCTCTCACGACAGTCGAAAGGGAGAGAGCCGGAGACGGCGTGGTGGTGATGTAATTGACGGCAGCGGGACGATGGCGGAGGCCGAAACAACGGGCCTCTCTGAACTTTTTTTTTTCTGTCGATTGTCAGATGTCGAGGTTGCCTCCCCCAGAAGGGGGCCCGAGTGACCCAAAGAAGAAGATACAACCACAAAAAAGAATCCGGGTGCCCCTCGGGGAACTCTGGTGGGTGGCTTGGAGCAAGCGCATCGGACGGCGACCGACAGGCCGGTTAGAGCTGTAGAATAAGGAAAGAGAATTGAAGTTGGGGAGAGACACGAAGCAAAAGACTGGAGATTTCTGGAGAATATCTGGGGCTTGGCTGGAGACTCTGGAGGTTGTGAGGAGAGAAGCGCCGAAGAGAGGCCATTGATGGAGGAAAACCGGAGCTGACGGGCGACGTCATCTGATGGGCGGGGCGGATTGTGACGGATATCTCTCTGTGTGTTCTTTGGTTCGACTCTCACTCAAGAGTCAAACTTCAACGCGAAAGAGACGGAGCTGGCGGCGGGTGGTTCGATCAAGGATTTTTGGCGGCTTGGAACTGGTGCTTGTTCAGCTGTTTCCAAGACTTGAACCGGTGATCTGGACTGGGGATAACGGCGCTTGGCGCAGGTCAGATCCGATCCACCCGGTCGGGAGGGCAGCTTGGCTTGGCTTGATTGGCGACTCGGCAGACGACGACAGGCACTGGGAGGACAGCAACAAGACGGTTGGACGGGCAGGAGATTGATTTCCTTGTTGGAATCGTGGAATGAGGGGCTGGCTTATGTAATCCGCGGAAGGATGCCGTAGTTGCTGACACTGACTCGGAGTATCTTTACGCAGGATTGCCCATAGGAAGTACAAGTACGGATAGTGTACTCTGAATGAGACAGCCCTCGTCACGATGGTTTCAGAGCTTGGCTTCTGGAAGTGGAAGCAGAATCATAAGAGAAAGAAGCGAGCGTGGCTAAGAACATCTGACAGGCCTGCTAACAAAACAGACTTCAGTCGCGAAAAGTGTTGTCTGTATCTCCAAACTCTGAACCCAGCTCATCCGGCTGAGAGGCCTGCCATGTACTTCTGCACTTCGGATGAAGCTGAGATACAAGTTACAACTCTCAACGGCCAGCATCGGATCCGACATGGCGCTCTCGCTATTATCACCTTTACATCATCATGCCACGCCCGTTTCCCACGAGAATGAGATCCACCGCCCTTCGCGAACGTCATACAGTCAATCATCAACCCCAAGGCTCTCCGTTCCAGGGAATAATCGACCACCCCCAGTCTGCTAACCCGCGGAACTAACGCACTTACTCTCCTCCTTGCTTGCTCTCCACACTTCGAGAATAGAGCCGCATTGGTAACACCTCCGCCCCATGCCTCTTCCTCTTCGTCTAATCTCCATGTCGTCTCAGTCGCGGAACCGTCCACCAGACTCCCATGATTCCATCTAATGGTGACCGGACTGATTTCGGCACCTGGAGACCCCAGAGCCCGGGCGGCTGCACTTCGGTGCTATCCACTCCCATCCTAAGTTATCGGGCACTCACTCAATCTTGACGTCCCGCCTCTTTGCTAGTGACACGCCCCCAACTCGTCTGATATGCGTTGCGGTTGCTCGTGTTGTTTCCGGTCCAGCTTTGCGAGCACTGCTCGCGCAATGCTCGCGTGCCGATCAACGAAACACGCATATATACTACCCGCCATGTCCCCTCCCCGGATAGGTCTTGAAGTGTCTCGGATGAACCATCACAGGTGCCCCTCACCCAGTTCGATCAACACCCACCTCTACTCCAACATCACAAGCGTCGACATCGCCCAACATGGGTTTCTCGACGATCGAATTCGACAAGTACAATCCCGCCTCTGAGAAGGCGAGCGATGCCCGGCAGGACCTCGCGCATCTCGACTACTCCCCGCTCAAGCGCATCACGGGGCGCTCATGGGCCATGGGAATCCTCATCTCCATGGGTGGCATGGTGTAAGTGCTGCCAATCCAAGCGCGACAACTCCACGGCACTAACAACCACAGCTTCGGATACGATACCGGCCAAGTCTCTGGTTTCCTGGAGATGCCCGACTTTCTGGACCGCTTCGGCGAGCATGGTCCTGATGGTCCCAAATTTAGCAACGTCCGCTCCGGCCTGATCGTCGGTCTCCTTTCCATCGGTACTCTCCTCGGCGCTCTGCTCGCCGCCCCCATCGCAGACAAGTTTGGCCGCAGATACTCCATCTCCTTCTGGTGCGTCATCACCTCCATCGGCTTCATTATTCAGATCGCCGCCGAGAGGACATGGGAACAAATCATGGTCGGGCGTCTCGTCGCCGGCTTCGGTGTCGGCGCCCTCAGTCTTATCGTGCCCATGTTCCAAGCCGAGACCGCCCCGCCCTGGATTCGCGGTGCGCTTGTCTGCGCTTACCAGCTGTTCATCACTCTTGGTATCTTCCTTGCCGCCTGCTTCAACGTGCGTTTATCCAAAGGTCCCATACTCTCTCGTGCACATGGCGCTAATTTTTCCATCGTTAAAGTACGGCACGGTCACGCACCAAGAGAACAGTTCCGCATCCTGGCGCATCGTCATCGGCCTCGGATGGCTGTGGACCATCATACTTGGTGTCGGCATCCTCGCATTCCCCGAGACTCCCCGCTTCAACTACCGCTTGGGCAAGGTTGAGGAGGCCAAGCGCACCCTCTGCCGCGTTTACGGCGCCCCAGAGAACCACTACGCCATCCACGTTCAGCTCGAGGAGATCGAGAGCAAGCTCCGCGCCGAGTCGCAGATCAAGGGCAGCGCAGTGAGCGAGTTCACTGGCATGTTCAAGGCACCTCGAATGGCCTACCGAATCGCCCTCGGCATGCTTCTACAGATGTTCCAGCAGGTAAAACTGACTCCGAAATCCCGCTTATCAAAAAATCACAGATTGTTGACACTCTCAACCTAGCTCACTGGTGCGAACTACTTCTTCTACTACGGCACCACAATCTTCACCTCGGTCAACATCAACTCCTTCATCACTCAGATCATTCTCAACGCCATCAACTTCGGCACGACCTTCATTGGTCTGTACATCGTTGAGCACTACGGCCGTCGCAAGTCCCTCATCACTGGTGCCTTGTGGATGTTCATCTGCTTTATGATCTTCGCCTCTGTCGGTCACTTCTCCCTCGACCTCGACAACCCCCAAAACACGCAGAGCGCCGGCATCGCGCTCATTGTTTTTGCCTCTCTCTTCATTCTCGGCTTCGCCACGACATGGGGACCTATGGTAAGCATCTCCACCGCTCTCAGTACCCGATATAACCAACTGACATGTCCCAGATCTGGACTATCCAAGCCGAGCTCTTCCCCTCCCGCTACCGTGCCAAGGCCATGGCTCTCTCCACGGCCAGCAACTGGACCTGGAACTTCTTCATCGGTTTCTTCTCCCCCTTCATCACCAAGGCTATTGACTTCCGCTACGGTTACGTCTTCGCTGCATGCAACGTTGTCGCGGCTGTCCTCGTCTACTTCTTCGTCATTGAAGGCCAGGGTCGTACCCTCGAGGAGATCGATACCATGTACCTCGAACACGTCACTCCCTGGAAGAGCACTGAGTGGGTGCCTCCTTCCGCTGAAGAGATGGCGAACATTCGCAAGCAGGCTGGCACTGAACTCGATGCCAGTGCCAGCGATGGGGCTGCGAATGGCGAGAAGGGAGAGGCCCTCAGGCCCAAAGATGCTCATGGTGCTGCGCATCAGGAAAGGGTCTAATCTCGACGAAAATTTGCGATTGAGGTTTCCCTTTTGGAGGATGAACAAAGAGGGGTTTAATGTGAATTACGAAAGGGTAGCATCTGAAGTGACGAAATTGCATGGCACGGAGTTGAGGCAGGTTTCAGTGTTCACGTCCTTGCCCCACAAGGACTTAGTTATTTCGGCGATACCGAATAGTTGCGTCAAAAGATTCTTAAAAAATTTGACATAAGATTTCAATTACTAGATCATGGCTTCATTCATGTGCAATCAAGTCAGTCCTAGCCGGTGTCGATCGCTACGCCACTGGTGGTAACTTGTGCCCCACCCTTTCTATGAGTGAATCGTAACCTTGTCAGAGCCATCCAGCCGCAACACGGCAGCTTTCGCATCAACGTTACCAGCATAGAGCCAACAAGTCAGCCATCGCCACGCGTATGTGCGATTTCGGCTGACGTACCCTCCGGCCCTTATCCCTGCAAAATCTTTGGCGCATTCACCTCCTCCTCTACAGCTGCCAGGCAACCATCGTCAGCTTAGAATCGACCACATTGTGCCATTTTGCATGGATTTTGGTTGATGGAAGTAATATTCATCCAAACATTGTCGTCACAGACGAACTTTCTCAATAACTCGTTGACATGATAGTATCGTGTCTCTGGTCTAGCTTCGGCCTCAGGGAGGACAGACGCAGTTTCAAAAACCTCAAGCACCTGAATCGGAAATCCCGGCTTGCGCCATCCAGAGGAGCTGACTGGAGCCGCCAGTCCACGCCAGCAAGAAAGTTGGAAAAGCTCGTCGCCCTCTATCGCGGCTTCCGCCAATCCGTACTCGAGCATCTAGATTTTGACTTGGAGGCTCCGGAGGATTTGGTCCTTGACCTCGTCAACTCCCCGGTAGATCCGGACGGGAGGATGGTGAGGACCGCAGTGGACGTAACCTTTCAGATCGTGAGAATTTTCCGTGCTTTTGAAATCTTCAGAACATGAATCTCTTCTCGGAGGGAATCTCAGACTACGTACCCACAGTCCGAACGTCGCCGTGGACTACGAGCCAGCCCGTGAGGATTTCACTCTGCCTCTGGTTCAGCTGGCCCGTCCCGAGCACTTGCCGGCACTTTCTTCCGTTTCGTTTCTGAATTTCGTCGCACGAGCAGATCGACCCAGCTGCCACGTCTTGCGATTTTGCGCCCGGAACTCCTTATGCGCTCATGTCCAAACTCCAAAAATGGAAACCTTTTCGGCTGTCGTCGACGACGAGCACTGCTGCGACATGCATCTCGAACGACTGCGCACTGGGACAAGAAACGACATAGCAACACTGTTTGCGACGAAACCCCTCCCGACGAGCTTGAAGAAGGACTCGGTGAGCTGCAGGATGTAGTCGGTCATCTCGTTCCCGGCCTGGCCCAGGGCGCCGGGCTCATCTCAAACGGGTCGACAGCCCAGGCTGCGCTTCGAGCTGCCAAGGTCTGTTCGGGCCAGCGGGTGCTCGTCAATGGGGCTAGTGGTAGTCTTTGGGCACATTGCAGCGCAAATGTGCCGTTCCCGGGGCGCGTTCGTCGTGGGAGTTGCAAGTGGCGCGAATGAGGCTTTGGTTCGGGGATAAGCTGGTGAGGTAGGTTTCGTCTTTCTCCCATGTTTCTATTGTAATCCTGCTAATATGTCTTGTTGCCGATGTAACAGTTTGTGGATTATAAGAAACGCTTCACTGTCAGACTATCTAGCCGCGAGTTTCAGTTCGCAGCCTTTTGATTCCACCATAGACTGCGTTGGGTCCCAGGTCCTCTACACGAACTCACAAGGTTACCGCCGTCCAGATGGCTTTTTTCTTAACATCGGCGCTTTCATCATGGTCGACGGCATCCTGAGACAGGCGTTTCGATGATCCATGAACATCTTGCGTCCCACCTGGCTTGGGGTTATTCCTCGGCCGTACATCCTCTTCAGCCAGCGTTGCCGCAAGTACAATCAAGTCAACTTTTACCCCTTAAGTTGCTATTAATGAGATTTTTCTTGGTGTTTTCGATTAACCCTCACGCTTAACTTATAACTACCCTCATAACTACCCTCTCTTATAAGGGGGCGAGTAGGAAGAAGGAAGAGGGGCTAGGTATAAGTAAGAAGGGTAGGAGCAGATCTATAGCGTCTAATTAGCTAGATCTATATATATATATATATATAAGATATCAAGGGATTTAATAATTCCAAGGGGCGATAACTTACTTAACTGGGAAGTATTGATAGCATCACTTTGCTTACTTAGCTTATATTTCTGATTGGAAAGTTTGCACTTGCGGCAGCGCAGCACACTGTTTTCAGCAATATTCCCAATTTACATGAAGTCTTGACCCTGGTTGAAATGATCGAGCAGGGCAAGTTGAAAGTCATAATAGATCCTGAATTCGCCGTGAAGGACCTCATGAAGTCGTATGAACGCGTCACGAGCAAAAGGGCTGGAGGCAAGGTCCTTATCCGGATGAACGGAGAATAAGATCGCTACCCTAATAGCTACATTGTGTGTACATTCATTTGGAACAAAAGTTGAAGTGCAATCCCCTAATTTCGGTTCAAAATACTGGCTTGTCAATGTTTCGACTGTTTTCCATGCTTGGCTCCGAACCTCAGAGTTCCAGGCTCATGAGCACGTTCTCTCCAGTGATTCTGTACACCAGTCCTATCTGCCATGTTTTGGTCAGTGACGCTCTCGAGATCAAAAAGATTAGTCCGCTCTTAGAATTTGAGCGACTACTGCGGGTGAGCAGAGACAGTTTAGTCAAGGCCAAAAGGCGAAACTCAGGGGGAAACCCTCCCAGCTTTTGCAGCGATGTTACTGCTTTTTGAGTACTTTCCATAACTGATCGGCTGTGAAGAATCATTAAGAAGCCCTCTCAATCTGAGAGGGTTTCTATGACGGTACCAAAGTCTACGCCTAAAGCGTCTGACGCGCCCGTTCGGGAACAAGGACACGAGAACGAGGCCACCACCGAATCCGCACATGAACTCACATCACCACCGACTTAGCGCAGTGAGAGTTTCGAATTCTTCCACCAGTCCCTTGTTATGGACACCGAATTTTCTAGCCTGGTTTTCGGCGGCGACCGAGTGCCTGGCTGCGAGACTTCGGACGCCGGCGCCCTGGACGGTCAGGTTTCCTAAGGACACTGACTCTTGCTCAGACTTTGTCGGTGGTCCCAACTCAGGCGCATTCGACATCAACGCAGATTTCTCTGAATTGCATAGTTCAGAACAATCAACGCCAACTCGCTCTTAGCTCAATCTCGTATCAATGGCCCGGGTTCCTGCGTTGGCCCTGATCTGATGCTCCCATCCCTACCCGGTAGTGCCTCGATATCGCAAGCAGACCACCGCAGCCATCTTGTCTTACGACTTGCTCAGCCCAATGAAGGCATAGATCATCAGCTTTCGCAAATAGAAAGTTCCCCTTTATGCATTCCACCTCAAGACCTCATCCACTCATGTGTCGACAAGGCAGCGGACTTGCAGGTGAAACCCATCCTCCGGGCCTTGGAGAGCACTTCTGAATTAACTGCAATTGTCAAGCAAATTATCTCATCAATTTACCACCACAACTCATCGTTTCAAAACATGCCCGTCGCACTCATGTGCTTGTCCGGTCACATAGAGCTGCTGCAAATTTACAACTCTATCTTCCTTCACGTTCACCGGCTCCTGAGTGGCATGGATGATATCCTCAGCTTCTTTGAGAATCTACCGGGATTAACTCATATCAGCGGCCTACCGACCATCAAGGGCGACTTGCACATCATGATCGTTGTTCAGGTGACCCAGCACAATATCGATAGCGTCGAACGAGCTATTGGGCTTCCAGCAGAGCTGTGTCTCTCAGCGGGGCTTACTTCGTCAAAGAGCTTGTTAAGCTATGTGGATTCACACAATTTATTCCAGGACATCATGAATCAGGTCTTCAATCCCTCTGAGAAGTCAGGACGAGTCGTCGTAGAGACGCTGCGAACCAGCGTTAGGAATGTCTTGGGTCTCTTGAAAGAAAATAGCTAATTTGGGCCAAACATTGGGTATGCAGCGCTCTGGGCATTTACAAAGCAATAAGTTGCAAATAAACGCTGTTAGCCACGGAGTTATCCCATATGTGGCCGCGGAGTCACCGGGCTACCGTTGAGATCGGCCTGAGCCATACCAAAAGACTTATTCATACCCGCACGAATGGACGGCATCAATTGATGTAACCCTCAGGCAGTCAGACATGAATACCAAGACGCTGTTAGGTGAGCGTTCCGGAATAGGCTTGCCATTTGCATGGGTTCCTCAATCAGAAGCGATCATTCGTCGGGGAACTCGGATTATGGACTGCGCCTAATCCACAGTATGCACGGTTTGCGTGTTTAGAACCAACATCTACATTGAAAAGAGAGGGGAAGCTTGTGAGAATTTCTCCCTGTTTCCTCCTTCCTGCGAAAACAACTCCAGGTAGCAAGAATCTAGCGTCAACATGACTACTCCCCCGAGTCAGCCAGCTACCGCCTTACCTCCAGGAGGCGCCAGCTCGCCCTAACCCAGCATACCTTCACCTGCCAGAGGACCTGCGGAAGGACCAATTACTATCGTAAGATTAATTGAAATAGTCTGGAGATAACTACGCTAAGTCCCTCAAAAGGATTCCTTTCGTCGAGGGACAAAGTGACGATGCATCGCAGGCCGATGGACAGAGGTGAATACACGCATTGGGAGATGAGACTCACCCGGGTTTAGGTCTGACGGGTGTTTAGTCTCCGCACATCGTCTACTGCTTCCTTGAGTGAAAGCATTACCGAATACCGTCGAATCCATGGTCGAACATATACACAAAAGACCGACTACTGGGGCCCCAACGACGCGAAGCAGAACGAAGGCCTCGAGGTCAAGTGAGATTCTGATTCACATTCTCTTCAGCCTAGTCCGATCGCTGACATCCTCGCCAGCCACTATTGGTTGACGATGTTCTTGGGCGACAAGCTTTTTCTAGCACCAATAGGCGATAGTCCCCAAGTTAGTGCTCCAGCCTCATAGTTCTTACCGCTGCCTCGACTGACCTCTACTAGAACGTTCTTGACGTAGGTACTGGGACGGGTATCTGGGCAATGTAAGAATGCAGCTACTCCGTGTAAGACCAAGAGCTTACCATAAAAGGGACTTTGCCGAAGAGTTCCCATCTGCTGAAGTTATTGGGGTTGACATTTCTCCAATCCAACCCTCCTGGGTCCCGCCAAACTGCAAGTTCCAAATCGACGACATTGAGCAGCCGTGGACCTTCGCCCCTGATTTCTTTGACTTTGTCCATTTGCGCAATCTTGAGGGCTGCGTATCAGACTGGCCCAAACTAAACAAGGAGGCGGTTGCGGTTATCAAGCCCGGGGGTTACATCCAAGTGATCGAATTCGACATCGAGACCAAAACCCAGATCCAGCCGCAGCCAGATGACCACGTGTTCAAGAGGTGGGGAAGCATCTTTTTCGAGGCATTTGAAAAGCTCGGTAAGACTGGAAAGCAGCATCGCGACCATGGAATTGCGAAAGGCATGGAGAATGCAGGTTTCGTCGACATTGTCGAGAAGGAGTGGCCCGTCCCAATTGGTGACTGGGCCAACGATGCCATGTTGAAAGAAGTAGGCGCCAGTGTGCTAGAGTATCTCGACCGATCGCTCGAAGGGTTTGGAATGTTTTTGCTCAAGGAGATTATGGGCTGGGAATATGCTGAGATTTTGGTGTTCATGAGCGAGATGCGCAAAGCTCTCAAAGATGCCAAGAGTCAGCCTGTCAGAGGCTGTGGCGCAGAGTGAAGGAGTCAGTTCAAGATAGGGGTATTTCGAGTTCGACATTTATCTCTGGCCCCCTCTTCCTAACTTGCGGGGGCCCTCGACTTATTTAGAGGTTACCTAGTACCTCCCTAGCTATATAAGCTTCCCTTGAAACTCCCTTGAAACTACCTCCTACCTCTAACCTATCCGGGATGCAGACCACCAGGATCTCCTTAGCTTATGACATAATCCCCCCTCTAATAGGGTCTATCCCCAGACTAATACTAATAAACCCCCTAGTGATCGCCTAGTAGTGAACCTTTTCTTTCCCAGACCATAGTTAATGAATATCTAGAACTTGGCGTCCCTCATTCTAGTAGTATTAACTTTACAGGTAGCTGGATAGTGTAGGGGAGTAGCTAACTTAGTGGTTGGGTTTCTATCCTTAACCCTAGCTGCTCTTATGTCTTCTATATGGCTTAGAGGAGTAGCTAACTAGTAGGTGGACTCCTGTCCACAACCCCTAGCTGCTCTCATGGCCTCTTTTCTACCTAGGATAGTTGGGTAACTTATGTCCCAGACTATAGTTGATGAACATCTAGAACTCGGCGTCCCTCGTTCTAGTAGTATTAACTTCACAAGTAGCTGGATAGCTTAGAGGAGTAGCTAACTTAGTGGTTAGGTTTCTGTCCTTAACCCCAGCTGCTCTTATGTCTTCCACGTGGCTTAGAGGAGTAGCTAACTAGTGGGTGGACTCCTGTCTATAACCCCTAGCTGCTCTTATAGCCTCTTTTCTACCTAGGATAGTTACGTAACTTAGAGGAGTAGCTAACTAGTAGTTAGGATTCTATTCTCAACTCTAGCTGCTCTTATAGCTTCTACTTCCTCTATAGAGACAGATAGCTTAGAGGAGTAGCTAGCTAGTAGGTAAGCCCCTATTTATAACCCCTAGCCGCTCTTATATCTTTCGCTCTATTAGTTGCACCTTCCTTTTATAAATAGAATAAAAGTAATATTTATTTAATATTATTTTTACAGTACTGAAATTATCTTTTAAACTAGAGTTATTTCATATTATTAGTTTATTTTTAGTGGCTTTATAGGGCTTAAAAATTAATACTCTCTTTATTAATAAATAGAATTCTTATTTATTACAGTAATTATTAGGTAGTTATCTATTAGTTACCTAGTAATCCCCCATCTTAATAACTTTAAATAATATCCTAATCCTGAGATTATTATTCTTTTAACTATATAAGTACTAGGTCTTTAGCATCAAGTTAAATAGATATAAATATCTATTAAACTTTTTAACTTATAAAACTTCCTTCCTTTTACTTCATTAAATTATAATAGTACTATTACTACTACTATTATACTACTACTATTATTACTACTACTATCCTATTAGCATCAATAATAGCAGCAGTAGCATTACTAGTATCACTATATCCAACTAAGTACCTAATAGCGGCTGTAGCGCTGTAGAGGCTGCTCTCTAGGGGGTCTCCTGCTATTGGTATCTCTCTACGTAGTATAGCTGGGACCTAGAGAAGGAGGAATTCATGCTTTACGCTAAGAGCGCTAGTAAGTAACCTGGGGTTACCTAGTATCTTTTCTATAGTTGCACTTTATAGTTCCTCTAATATTTTCTCATAGCTATATTAAATAAATACGCCCGCTATACTAACCTAAGTAATAAGAAGCCCTATATTCTAGTAGGGTTTTATAAGGACTTAGTAATATATTTACTAATGCCTAATAGGCACCTCAGAGGGTTATAGCTTTAGCTAATTAAATGAAAGCCTTTTTTAAGGAGGCTTAAGATACTCCCAACCTTTAGGTCTAGTATAAAGATAATAAGATATTATCTAGTACCCCTCTAGTCCTCACTTAGTTCCTAATGCTTTTTTAAACTAAGCTTAAGGCTACATAGCTTATAAGTAAAAAGGCCCTCTAGGCTAAGAAGAATAATACTAATAAATTAGCTAAGAAGCATAAAGCTAAGGATAACAAACTCTCCTAATAACTAGAGGAGCGCTAGATAGCTACCCTAGAGGCAAATACTAGGGCGAATAAGCGTATTACTATAGGCATTAAGGCTTAAAATAAGGTCCTTACTTAGCAGTATGAGGAGCTAGTTTATTACTACTAGGCAGTAGAGGAACTAGTATCCTCAGGTATTTAGGTAGTTAGTTTAAGTTTTAATAATATAACTAGTTTATATAATAAAATAATAAGTAACTAACTAATACCTCCCTAGTAATAAACCTATTAGGCTCTTTATATTTCTAATTATTTCTAGTAGTATTATAAGACCTTAGGAGAGTTCTCTAATAATAGGGAGCGTAAGTACGAGGCTAATAATAAGGCAGAAGGCGCTAGCACCTCAGAGTAAAAGTTCTTATATGCTCTTAGTGGGCTAGTAGTGAGCAATAGGTTGTTTTTAGTAGCCTTCAGGCAGTACTTTTTATTTTCTTGCTTTTTATTTTACTATTGTAGCCTGCGGGCCCTAAATTAAAATATCCAGCTAGCGTGCCCTATTCTCTTCTCACCCTTTGGTTACTTAGTGCTTATTACTCCACATGTAATAATCTTTTCTTATAGTCTCGCTATAAAGCTAGTAAAATGTTCCGTTATAGCTCCTAGGAATTATCTAAATTATTATAATCCTTCTATTTAATTAAATACTAGCAGTTATATCTAGGTCCCTTATAGGTAATTATGTAGTTAACAGTATAGATATTATTATCGTTATTAACTAGGATATCTTAGGGGGGTATAATAAAACTAAGAAATAGCTCTAATTAAATTAATATAAAAACGTTATAGATTTAGTAGTTATTATTAAGTTATAACTTATATACTCTCCCTCTATTAATTACTTATTAAACTTTAAAAGGTCCTAGATATTTATCTAAGAGGTTTTAAGATAGTTATTTCTAATAGATATTTTTAGTTAATAGGAGTATAAGATCTCCTACTGAAAAAACAATAAGTATTCTCCTTCTATTATAGAACTTACTATAAGTATTAGTATATTTATATAGTAGGTCTGCAGTTATTAACCTCTAGTTAAGTAGATATTTAATCCTATCTTGCACAGCTGGAATAGAGGCTAGTCCAGTTCTTTGAGGTATAATATTATTTAGCTCTATAAGTAGATACCCTATAAGTAGCTCTGTAGGTAATCTCTTAATAGCCTTATAGTAGCTATTAATATAGATAAATTAAGCCACTAGTAGCTATTTAACCTAATTATCCTAGTTAGTACTACAAAATATATATAAAAAGTACTTAATAGTTTGGTTTAGTTACTTAGTTTATCTATTTGTCTGAGGGTGAAAGGCTATGCTTATTTTCCTCTTAATAGCTAGTAGGTAGTATACCTCAGCCTAAAATTTGCTTATAAATAGCGATTCTCAATCTAATATAATTGCTTCTAGTAGGCCAAATTTAGAAAAATATATTTTATTAGTAAAGAAGCTAGCTTATTAGTAGTAAGGGACTCCTAGGTGGGTATATATATAGTAAATTTTATAAACTTATTGACTACTATAAGGATAGTATTATAGGGCTTACCTTAGAATTTATATTTGAATAATAGCAGTAATTTAGTGATGAAGTCGATTAATATCTATTAGAATAGTTAGGTGGTTACTAGTAGAGAAGCTAGCTCTATATAGAGTAGGTAGTATTATGATTTTGTCTGCTGGTAGATTATATATATTTTGATATATCCCTTGATATCCCATTTTTATTAGGTCTAGAAGAAGGACTTCTAAAGCCTCTTAAGCGTCTTAGTGACCCCTAGGTAGCCTCCTCATAGCTTATTGTGGAATGCTTATAGGATTTCCTTTTAGATTAAGTAATTATTAGGTATAAAAAGCCCCTCCTTATAGCGTATTAGGTTATCCTTATCTAGTAACTAATAGGCGCCTCTATCCTTCTATTTTTGTTCTTAGCAGAATGGGTCTTCTTTTTGAGCTGTTTTAACCTCTTATTTGAGTAATAGTATAAGTTCTTCTAATCGAGTGGCTACCTAGTGGTCCACTATTTATATTCTAGTAGTAATCTTCTATACTATTATGATATTAAACTACTATAGGAAGCCCTCTAATAAATTATTTCTTATATTATTAATCTCCCTATTATCTAGAATATAGTTAGGTCTCTATGAAAGGGCATCGGCTAGGTTCTAGTGGCCTAGTTAATACTCGATTTTAAAATTAAATACAGCTAAATCTTATAATAATTGTGTCTAGCAGGTATTTAATATCTTCTTATTAGTGAGGTACTTATGCCCCAGGTAGTTAGTAATAAATTATAGTTAGTACTAGGAGTAAAGCAGGTAATATTGCTAGCATATAGCTACTTCCCTAATAGCTAGTAGCTCAGCTTTAGGCGTGCTATAATATAATTCAGCACTCTTTAACTTATGAGATATAAATACTACTAGTCTCTATACGTCTCCTTCTTATTAGCTTAATATTGCGCCTATAGTGAAGTTAGAAGCATTAGTTTTAACTTAAATTAGAAGTATTAGGTTAAAGTATTATAGTATGGGTGCTTTAGTAAATATCTTCCTAAGCTAATAGAAGGCCTCTAGTGCCTCCCTAGTAATTACTAGTTTAACTCCTTTAATAAGTTAATCTATTAAGGAACTATAGATCTTTAAATAGCCCTTAATAAACTTTCTATAGAATCCTATAAATCCTAAGAATAACTAAATATCTCAGGTAGTAATAGGCTCTAGCTACTTAGTGATTGCCTTAACTTTATCCTGCTCTATAGAGATCTCTTCTAGTGAAACCATAAAGCTGAGAAACTTAACTATTTATTTATAGAAATTATATTTATTAGGGTTAGTAAAAAGGTTATTAGCTTCTAGCTAGGTAAGCACCTATCTCACTATATCCACATAAGAGGGTATATTAGTTGAAAATATTAAAATATTATCTAAATATATAATATAAATAATATTAATAAGGCTAAATAGAGCCTTATTAATAAATATCTAGGAGGTAGCAGGTGCGTTTACTAGCCTAAATAGCATAACGTAATACTTATAGTAACTATAGCGCGTGCAAAAAGTAGTCTTCCACTTATTACTCTCTCTAATTCTCACCTAGTAGTATATATCCTTAAGGTCCAGCTTAGTAAAATACTTCGCTAATAATAATTAATCTAAGATTTCATTAATTGATAGTAGTAGTGCTTAGTTCTTAATAATTACCCAGTTAAACCCCTAATAGTTAATATATAATTATAGTTTTCCCCTTTTCTTAGGGATAAATAAAATAGGCGCCCCTGCTAAACTAGTTAAGGGTTAGATCTACCCCTTCTATAGGGCCATCTCAATATACTACCTTAATTCTTTTAGTTCCTTCTCAGCTAGTAGGTAAATAGGCCTAAAAGAAGGTTCCATCCCCAGTATTAGGTCTATGGGGTAGCTCCAAGTAGTTCTAAAATAGGGCGTAGTTCCTATAAGGTCAATATTAAATACTTTTTAAAATTCCTAGTATTCTAGTGGAATATTAGCTTTATCTTCTCCTTTATTAGGTAGTTCCTATTTATTATTAGGTAGTCTTTTAGTAACCTATAGTACCCTAATAAGGACTGCTTTTATATCTTTTTGTGCTTAATATAGCGCTTATTTTATAGTAATAAGTTAGATACTCTTTTTAGTAATAGGATAGGTCTAGCCTAATACCTCCTAGTTAAGGTTTAGTTTCTCTTTCTCTCCCTAGGGGATTCCTAGGATAGCATTATAGCTATTACTATTAGTAACTATGAAAACGTGTGAAGAGGTCTACTAAACCCCTATAGTATCCACTACATAAGTCACAATCCTTCTCTTACTAAATTCAGGTGGTTTTCCTCTCTATACCCCCTTAATAGTAGGCTTATTAGTAAGCACTAGTTAGGTACTATCTAGTAATACTATCTTCTAATCTAAAATATTCTTATCCGCTACATAATTAATAAGTATAAGGCCTATCCTCTAGCTACCTATAACCCTAACTTTTATAGTTACTTTAAAGCAGCATAGCTTATTCTTATTCTATTTAATCTCACGTACTAAGTAGTAGTCTCTTAATTAGTAGGGTTTCGTATTATATTAGGGTTTATTATAGTTCTTATAATATAGGCATCTTAGTATAATATGCCCCTCTCTACTATAACTATAGCAGATTATCTTCTTTTTCTTATTATTATTAAACCTTCTGTCGTCCTAGTGCCCCTCTTAGTAGTCTCTAGTATCTAGCTTACTAGTATTATTCTAGTTCTTAACCTTTTTATATTCCTAGTTATTATTAGCGTCTAGCCTATTAGTGCTGTGCTAGTCTCGCTTAGGAGTATCTATACTAGCAGCTTAATTATTCTAGCGATATCTAGGCGCTAAGCTATTAGTATTATCTTAGTAATATCTTAGGGTGAAATTACTAGTATTTTCTTAGTAGTATTCTTTCCTATTAGTAGACTAGTCTCTACCTAGTATCTGATGGGATTAAATAGCTACTATAAGCTCTATATTCCTTACTTAAGTATCTAGCTTAAGGTAGGTTAGTAGTAGGCTATTTGCTATCACAAATTATTATATCTTGGGGTCTAGTTGGGCTACTATATTAGCTACTTATATCTCCTCTAGTAACTAGAAAGAGCTCTCTGCTTTAATATTCTTATAATAAGTAATAAAACTCTAGTAGGATTATCCCAGTCTTTAATAAGCTACCTCAAGTTATATCTATATACTAAGAGACTAGGCCCCTTTATCTAGTACCTAATTAGCTAACTACTTTTATATTTCAGCCTAAGTAATATTTTTAGCTTTATTTTTATAATTAATAGTAAGGTTTAATAACTATTAGCCTACTATAGTTCCCTCTAGGCACCTAGTTATATATAGAACCTTCTCTATATCTCCTATAATATTGATTTTAAAAAATCATCCTTTAACATTCAATATAAATATATTATAATTAGTCTAGGTACCCCCCTTATACTTCAAAGGTAGGAGGTATCTTCTTAAAAGGTTAGCGCGATGTTTCTTAGTTAGAGGGGTACTAAACTCCTCTAGGTAGGTAGGAGTAGGGTTATCTAATAGAGTTAATATTCAGCCCATATTTAACCTATATAGGCGCTTCTACTTATGCTATATCCTAAGCTTCTTCTCTGCTTCTGCAATCTATACGTCTAACTTAGTCTCACTAATATCATCCTCTAGTAGATTACTAATATCCTCATCTTCATTACTATTATTTCCATTATTAGGGTCTTAGAGTATCTAATCTTAGGTTTAACTATTACTATTTATATTATTATTAGGGTCCTAATACCTACGTCTAGGTAATCTGCAGGGTACTATTTTTATCGTTTTTCATACTTTATTCTTTTAATGCTACTCTAACAGTCCGCGCCCTTATTATATAGGAAGAGAGATAAACATATTAGAGGCTGTGGCGTAGAGTGAAGGAGTTAGTTCAAGATAGGGATATTTCAAGTTTAATATTCATCTCTAGCCCCCTCTTCCTAACTTGCGGGGGCCCTCAACTTATCTAGAGGTCACCTATTACCTCCCTGGCTACATAAGCTTCCCTTGAAACTCCCTTGAAACTACCTCCTACCTCCAACCTATCTGGGACGCAGACCACCAGGATCTCCTTGGCTCGTGACACAGCCCTACATCAACATGTGAGTGAAGATCCTGTGAAGAAGTATAAAATCGGCTGACGTGAATCAGTCATCTCGTCTATTCCCGCAAACCAGAGAATGTCACACCCGCACCTGCAGCTTAAATCCACCAGCTTTTTCTTACTCAACTAGGAACTCCGCATAACGATCTGAGCGCTTCATTCCGAGGATCTACTGCTTGGACTCTAGCATGCATTGGTCAACGGTATTCAGTTAGACGCTAATGCAAATCTTTGGTGTAGAAATCAAAGGAAAGGTTGCTTTTTCAAACTATCAATTGAATTAGTGACTCCAGTGAGTTGGTATTGTCAGTAGTCTCATGACGCGCCTTTCGATTGATGGGCTTAAAACCCTTCCACACATAGACTGTGATTTGCACCGCCATTTCAGCCGTTTCAGCCATTACCACCCACCAAAAGAAATGGATAAAACAAGTTAGCCGCTATACCCCTTTGAGGTAGTGATTTTTATATAACAGCTAAAACAATAGAGGCCTTTATACCCCTATATACGCGCTAAAAGTAGCTCCTATAGCCCCCCTATAGACTCCTACTGCTTGCTATAAACTAATTCTTTATAATAGCTATAATAGAAGTAAAGTAACTCTACTAGCCTTATTTATAGCTTTACCGCGAGGCTAGCCTCTAGGCTCATATTTCTACCAAAAGTATAATATAAATTGTTGGTCGCGTCGATGTATTTCTAGTTAAAACGTAATGGCTGAAATAACTCTGCAAATCAGAGCCATAGTCCCGAATTCGTCAGCTTCATTAAGAACCCACCCCACACAACCGCATACCCCCCACATCCGAACACCCGAATTCAACGCGTTTTTCCCTCCTCAACACCACACCAATTATCGCCGCATGCGTTTATCCCACCACAACATTCAAAGAAACATCTTTTAAAAATCCTACTATATTCAGAATACCTACTTATACTAAGTTTCACCTCTAAAAAGGTGAAAAAGCTATGCAAGATAGTATAGGCCTCCGCGCTATAAGTCGCGCGTAGGGTGTAACTATATCGACCCTCTGTAATTACATACTTAGCGTGGTAAAAAATAGAGTTAAAGGAGGACTTTTAGAGGCTCTCTCTATATTAAGAGAAGTCTCTTATATTATAAGCTCTTATTTAGAGTAAGCTAAGCTTTATATCTATCTATTATTAGCTTTATAATCTTATAAGTTATACTTATTATATTAATAATCATACTTATTCATTTAGTAAGAAGTAGATAAAGAGTATAACTATTAATATACTTAAGAATTTCCTTAAGATTATAGATATTCCTAAACTAAAGAAGATTGTCTATTCTCTATAGTATAATATAAATAAGATTAAATTAATCAAGGAGAGTAATAAGAACTATTATATATTAGGGAACTCTAAAATTAAATTTATTATTGTTTAGAACTCCATTAACTATTTATAGATTATAATAGTTAGTTATATCTTAGTAGCTAGCTAAGTTATTTCCCCTCCTTTAACTTTTATAGAGACAATAGTTTAGTAGTAATAGTTTCTAAATAAAATAGAGAAGTTTATAATATAGAAGTTTATTATTATAGGCTACGCCCGGTTAGAACTATCTGGGCTTCTGCCCAGATTCACCGCTCTTAGGGCCCACCCAGTAGCTACCCACAAACCTAGCGTAACCTTACTAAAGCAGAAAACTCATCCTTTTTCTCTTCAGCTTTAAATATATAGTATTACACTACCTCTTATCGCACAGACTTAGGTCTAGCCCTTTATATATTTAAAGCTTACTACTATCATAATAAGAGATAGGTTAAGCGCTACTCCCCACTAGTTACTAAGATAATTAATAACCTAATAGCTAATAGCTAAGGCGAGCTATTATATACTAACTTAGTAATAATATTAAACTACCTCTAGTAATAAGTATAGGAGCTATAGAAAAGCAACTAGTAATTAGCTATACCCCCCCAGATAACTACTACTAATAAACTACTAGTAATACCTAGTATAATAACCTAGAAGCTATTACTCTTACACCTAAAGTTCTTAGGTTAGTAGAGAGAATATACCTTACAGATATAATAAATAAGATATATTCTCTTAATTAATTAGGGTTTCTACCCTATAGATATAGAGATATAGTATATTACTAACTTGTATCTAGATATTAATTCCTAACTAGTAATCTCTATTTTTTATAAGGCAGGTAGTAAAGAAGGAAGATATAACCCTAAGGAATTTATAGCTTACTTTAATTAACTCTAAAAGGATTATAACCTATAGCCTTAAGCAATAGCCTAACTATAAACCTTCTAGTAGAGAGACATAGAGTCTCTCTTTGCCTTTCTAGAAAGATTTAAGTAAACTCTAGCAGATGCGGGGGGTAGTAACTAGCCTAGTTAGGTCTAAATATCTCTCCTAGAGGCTACCCTCTCCCCTAAGCTAAAGAACTAGTTAATTACTATTAATATATCTACTAATTATAGTAGATAGCTCTTAAAGGTTTAGAATAATACTTAGAAGGTTAAATACTAGGAAGCTCTTAGCTGCTTTTAAGCGCCCTACTAGAGGCTAGTAGCTAAAGATATTAATACAGATATCTATATAACTAGAGTAGTATATATCTCAAGAGTAAAAGAGAAACGCTACTCTTAATAGAACTTAGAGTTCTCCTCTAATAGCTACCTAATATATCTCTAGGAGTAAAAAAATAAAAATACTCATCCTAAGAATACTTATAAGAACCCACCCCACACAACCGCACACCCCCCACATCCAAACACCCGAATTTGACGCGTTTTTCCCTTCTCAACACCACACCAATTATCGCTGCACGCGTTTATCCCACCACAACATTCGAAGAAAAATCTTTTGAAAATCACACTATATTCAGAATGCCTACTTACACTGAGTTTCACCTACGAAAGGCTGAAGAAGCTATGCTGGATAGCATGGGCCTCCGCGCTGCAAGTCGCGCGTGGGGTGTACCCGTGTCGACCCTCCGTGATCACATACTCGGCGCGGTATCGAAAACAGAGTCAAAAGAGGACTTTCAGAGGCTCTCTCTATATCAGGAGAAGTCTCTTATATTATAAGCTCTCATTTAGGGCGGGCTAGGCCTCATATCTACCTATTATTAGCTTTATAATCTCGCAAGTTATATTTACTACACTAATAATAATACTTGCCCGCTTAATAAGAAGTAGATTAAGGGCTTCTTATATTAAAACCTAGCTATCTAGACCTTAAAAGTAAGATCTATTAACTCCAAGCGGGCAAAGAATATAACTATTAATATACTTAAGGATTTCTTTAAGATTATAGATATCCCTAAGGTAAAGAAGATCCCTTACTCTCTATAGTATAATATAGATAAGACTAGATTAACTAAGGGGACTAATAGGGATTATTATATACTAGGGAACTCTAAGATTAAATTTATTATTATTTAGAACCCTATTAAGCGTTTATAGACTATAATAGTTGAGTATATCTTAGCAGCTAGCTAAGTTATCTCCCCCCTTATAATCTTTATAGAGAAGATAGTTTAGTAGTAATAGTTCCTAAAGGAAATAGAGGAGTTTGTGATATAGAAGTTTATAGCTTTAATAAGTAGCTAAACCTCAAATATAACTAGTCTTAAGTAGCTATAGAAGATATTTATCCTAATAATAGTAGTAGAGGTAAAGAAGCTTAATTCTAAGCGGTTCCTTATTATTAATAGCTATAGGAGTTATATATCTAATAACTTTATATAGGAATACTACTATTAAAATATCTACTTATATTATCTATTAGCTTACTCTAGCTATATTATATAACCTCTTAATATATTTGTTGGGATATTCGCCTATCTGGACCTAACCTAAGTGTTGGGCCCGTGGCCTAGCGGGCAGGAACGTTAACTATAGTAGTTATATAACCTCAGTTACCTGATGTGGTAGTTACGTGACCTCAGTCACGTAACCCACCTCATTAGTCTACTATATCGTTCCTCCTTTCGCTAGCCACCCTTCTAGATACCTTCTTTCCTTAGATATTATTAATATTATTACCCTGTTTTTAAGTTCTATTTTATCCCCTACCTTCTAGTACTAGTCTTTATGAGACTAACACTAATCAGTAGTTAACTTCACTATTATACCACTTAAATACTACGAAATAACTGCAGATCAGCAAGGTTAAATAGACTACTAAAGAGACAATATCCAAAACCTAATAATCCTAAGTCTTCCGAGACTTATTATTATAGCCTCTTGTTTTAGATACTATGCTAATAGATAATAGTTTAAAACTTAATGATTCTGAGCTTTGCTCGTTATTATAGCCTCTCGTTTTAAAATATTGTTTAAAGTTATTGTTAGCGTTGTGGGCGAAGTTTCTGATCCCCCACCGTTTTAACAATA
The DNA here is from genome assembly GCA_037178605.1 of Colletotrichum euphorbiae. Taxonomy (NCBI): domain Eukaryota; kingdom Fungi; phylum Ascomycota; class Sordariomycetes; order Glomerellales; family Glomerellaceae; genus Colletotrichum; species Colletotrichum euphorbiae. Next base: position 2,706 of record JAXCEF010000573.1, on the reverse strand, counting down.
GCCGCAGCCCATCCCGCAAGCTATTATTTTTCAGCACCTTCTTTTCAGCAGAAATCCCTTTAAGACTTAATGATCCTAAGTTCTACCTATTATTACAGCCTCTTATCTTAAAGCGATATCTAAAGTTCTTATCAATATTGTGGGCGAAGTTTCTGATCCCCCACCATTTGAAGAGTCCCGCGGTCCCCTCCCGCAATAACCTCATTATGCTAGCAAAGTTATCTTTTAAAACCCTCTTTTGCCCTCTTCAGGCAGTTACCTTCTTTTACCCTCTTTTAGTACCCTCTGCTATCTTTGCAGCTACTAAAAACCTCCCACAAACAACTCCTCCCACAAATAACTCCTCTGGTAAAACGCTAAAAACGCCAAAATAACACGATCTTTTTTAACTAACCGCGTCAATTTAGCATATTTCAACCTCTTTTACCCTCTTTTAGCGCTACCCACTACTTTACTAACCTTCCCACCTTAACTACCTCTACTACCCACCTCAAAAACCTCCCTTCTTCACCCTTCTTTTAGTATTAAAATCAACCTCTTCAAACCCTCTAGATATAACAACAAGCAGTGAGCCCCAAGCCCATAAAGAAAGATTTTTAATATTACTACCCGCCTGCTATTTCAGCTATTTCGCCCGCTATTTCAGCAACCACATCAATATCGCGTTGAAATCGCAGCACCTACGCTGATTTGCCGCTATAAACGCGCCTTCCGAAACTGCAGTGAGCCCCGACCGCCCGCATAAAACAAGTCATTTCAGCCTTATATCGGATTTATTTAATTTATTTGTTTTGCCACGGTCAAAAGGCCTCATTTAAGCCCTCTTTTAAGCTATTTAGCTACAACCGACCCCCCCCCCCCCCCCCCCTCCGTTTTACCCTATTGGGTTTGTTTGTTTTAACACGCGCAAAAGGCTCTTTTTGAGCCCTCTTTTGGCTATTTCTTTGGACTATATCTCTTTTTAGCCCATTTAACAACAACAATAATAGCCCCCCCCCCCTTCAAATACCCTCTCTGCTATCCACCCCTTCAAACTTCTTCCCATCTATAACTAACCTTCTTTAGCGTCAAAACTCTTCCTTTTTTAAGCCTCGTTTTGCTGTTTCTTAGTACTTTTGACCCCCCCCCCCCTCCTGCCCTTTCAGAAGACTGCCAGTAAGTCCATTAGCAGTATTTCGCCTAACAAACGGACTACGCCCCAAAGCCGCAGCCTAGAGTAGTCGACCTATATTTAAGGCGTCATTAGCCTACTGGCCTGCCACTCTTCTGTAAAATCTTTCCCACTCTTCTATCAGAAATCCTTCATCCTCTTATTATTATATTAACTAAATTTAGGTTTCAGTAGAGTATTGGGAAGAGCAGGAGCCCAGTGGGGACTACAAAGATAGCAAACAACACAACACTACCCACAAACGGATAGGAATAACAAAAATAGGCTCAAAAGATACGCGTAGCGATTCGCAGATCTAATTAGAAAGAATAGAAAGAATTAGGCTTAAAATAGAAGAGATATTGTGGAAATCGTATATAGGATTATTAAGGTATAAGCCCCCTTTTTGAGGCCAAAAACGACTATAGATAATAATAATTCTTAATGAATGTGAATGTCCCACTTCTCGCGTTGCAGTCTTCCGTTTTAGACCCCATTTTGATAGCGGGCCTGCTAACTGAACAGCCAAGCTATCTTGTCCTATCCCAATCATCCCCTTGAGACTTGCTAAAGGACCCCTATAGGGAGTCTCAACAACCAATTAAAAATAAAAGAAATAAAAGAAATACTACTATATAGAGCCCTATTAGTAGACTTATTTTATTATCTCCTTTATAGTAGGCAGTCTTACTATAAAATAGGGCTATTATTAGCTTTTGCCTTCTGCCTTAGTTTATACCTTAATAACTACCTCTCCTTCTCTAGCTCCTCCTTATATGCCTTATCCTATTCTAACCCCTAATATAACTAAAACCAGCCTCCCTATTGAGGTAGGTATGAGAAGTTATAGTAATATACCCCCTCAGGCGTATTCTATTTAATTTATTCCTACTAATCTAGTTATTATTATATATAGTCCTCACAATTGCAATTATACTTATCTAAGGCTTTAGGTTAATTAGAATAACCTAGTGGGTCTACTAATAAAGTCCTAAAAGGCCTTATAGGTCTTAGGATAGGGTTGGGGCTCTATAGACATTAATCTTCAATTTAGTATCTAAGATAATCAAGCTCTCTATTAGATATTTCAGATAATAGCAAATTTAGTAACTATAGTAATATAGATATAGGCCCCAGCGCAGGCGCAGATAGGAGCGAACTATAATAACCAGAAGGGGGGTCCTAAATTAAAGAGAGAATAATATTATTATTACTACTAATAGGAGGCTAACTATCTATAAAGCTAGATATAACGTAAAGCTAGGGGAAGAATAGTGATTTTTCAAAATCTTCCTAGGAGATATTAATATCTCTCAGTACTAACCCACTTTCAATAGGTATATCACAAAACTCCAAAGTAATAGTAGAGATATACTAATCAACTAATGGGATATTAGACTCTAGGAAAGTAGTGGGATCCCTCTAGACTATTTAATTATACTAAGGTAATAAGACACCTTCCCAAATAAACGCCTAAGCCTACTTAATATATTAAAGTCTATATATAAACCTATCTTATTATTATATAGAGTTAATAATATACTAGCTAGTTAATA
>JAXCEF010000572.1:0-29795 GCA_037178605.1 Colletotrichum euphorbiae | reverse complement strand
CTACTATAGTAGCTACCTCTACTTCTTCCCCTAAAATCTTAGCCTTAATAATAACTACCTTAATATCCTCCTTAAAAGCCTTAATTCTAACTATACTAGTAGGATTACTACTAATATTAGGTCTATAAATTATCTTAAGATTATTAATTATATGCTTTAGTAGCCTCTATAGCATTTAGGTTAAAAGTAATATCTCCTTTAACTAGTAATTCTCTTAATAAGAGCTAAAATATCTATTTTATAGTTAGCTCTATTAATATTAAGGGTTCCAAAGTTTTCTACTAGGGAGTTAATAATAGAGCTTACTATTTAAGCTACTAAAGGCTCCTTAATCTTTATCTTTAACTTAGTTAAGATCATCTTTAAAAGGATAAGTAAGGTCATTATAAGCTCAGGTTTAATAAGGCCTAATAAATACTAAAGTTCTTATTAAGTAGTACACTATTTAATAAGAGCATTTTTAACTACTATCCACTACTTTAAAATAACTTTAGTAAGCTTATAGCCTAACTCTCAAGCTATAGCTTTTATAGCCCTCTTAGAAAAGCAATAGTAAGCAACCCAAATAAGCTTAGTATTAGTAAGATCTAGATATCCTCACTAGATAGAATACTAAAAAAGCTGGTAAATAGTAGTAATTAAGGCTATAACTAGGGAAGGATTATTATCTTTAATATAAGGTTTTATAATAAGGTTTCTAAGGTCCTTATTTAGATCCTATTAAGTCTTTAGGTCTATAAACCTAAATTAATAAATAAGTTTCTCCTTAGCTTTAGCCTAGGTTTTAGCTTTATTAATATATAATTATACTATATCTCTATAGTTAGTGGAACTATATATATAGACTTTATTCTTTATATTCTTATTAACTTTATAATATAGCTTCAAAAGGCTCTTATACTCTATAAGGAAATCTGAGATATTAGTTTTAATAAACTTAGGTGCTCTAGGTAAATAGGGAGTTATTATAGTAATAGTAGGATACTTTATAAGGATACCTACTAGGATAGTAAAGTCCTAGTTAATATAACCCCTTATTAATATACTAAAAGGGCTTGAGGAGGCTAGGTTAGGCCCTGAGTTAAGATTTATAGGTCTATCCTTATTATCCTTAGAGACTAGTTTATTCAAAGCTTAAGATTATATCTTATTAAATAAAGGGCTTGAAAACTATTCTTTAGGCTGCTCCCTTTATTAGAAGAGGACTTAGTATTTAGGTTACTAGAATAAGAAGTAGATATATTATTTATAGGTTTATAAATACTATATTAATTATATTTAAGTATTATTAAGTAATTATTTATTAAATCTCTTTGAGATATTACTAGGTAGATAGATTAATATAACTTCTTAACATTTTTAAAAGTAAAGGGGGGTAATAGTAGGTCTTCTAAATAATAAAATAAAAGGTAATAAAAAAGGAAAGGAATATAAATAAATATAGAAAGGCTTTTTAGCCTTAGTCTTACTACTTTAGTAGTAATCCTACTCTAAGTCTTAATATTTAAATTAGGAAAGTCTTTTCTAGTAAGGCTACTATCTTAAAATCTTATAGCTTATTATATTAAAATACTTTATATATTAGTATATTTACTTTTAGTACTCTAGGCTATTTTAAAATAGGTTTATTAGTATTCTTTTATTAATCTAATTAATCTCACTTTACTTATTAGCTTAATAAGACTATTATATCTCCTATATTAGTTTTATCTATAGCTTTTTAGCTATTTTAGCTATAACGGACTAGTCAAAAAGACTAGTAGTAGATAAGAGTAATTTAGAAAGAGAGAGAGATATAAGAGAGGAAAAAGAAAAAATAGTTAGTTCTAGCTAAAATACTAAAAGAAGGGAGGATTTGAGGGTCTTTATAATTCCTATTAACTTTTTGAAAGAATACTTAGCTATAGTAATCCGCTAATAGGTCTGCAAATCACCTATTTTCCTCTATTTAGCTCTTATTTATATTTTATATTATTATTTCTTTATTTCTTTATAGTAGCTAGATATTGCAATCATCTAGAAAGGAGTGGGTACGTGTTAGTATGTGTTATAATAGCGGGACGTCCGGACGCGATGAAGGCACCCTACTCTCTTGGAAACCTTTGAGGGTTGTGGTAAAGAGTAAAAAGATCTGCCTCTAGGCACTATTGGGAAGAGCAGGAGCCTGGTGGGGACTGCAAAGATAGTAAATAATATAATACTACCCACAAAAGGATAGGAATAATAAAAGTAGGCTTAAAAGATACGCGTTGCGATTTGCAGGCCTAATTAGAAAGAATGGGAAGAATTGGGCTTGAAATAAAAGAGATATTGTGGAAATTATGTGTCGGATTATTAAGGTATGAGCCCCTTTTGAGGCTGGAAAGACTATAGATGATAGTGATAATAAAAAACCGTGGTATTGATGATGATGATGATGATGATGATGATGATGAATGTCCCCTCCCCGTATCGCAGTCTTCCGTTTTAGACCCCATTGATAGTGGGCCTGCTGACTGAACAGCCAAGCCATCATGTCCCATCCCAATATATTACTTATAGACTAGTTTAATAAGATAGGAGCTAGTACTAAAGAATTATAAGAATAGATAAATTACTAGAATAAGAATAAAGCCTATATAAAAGAGCTTATATTATTGATAACTACTATTAAGGCTTTAAGTAAGTTTTTATAAATTAAGTATATAGACTTTAATATCTAAACTATTAATTCTATTTTTGAAATGAATACTACTATAGAAAAATAAGATACTAAATTACTTCTACTACTAGAATAAATTATAGTTCTTAGTTTTATTATAACTTATTAGTAAATTATGATTACTTTATATAGGTCTAGGAATTTCTTAATTAGAGGTATTATGAACAGTAGCTTAGCTAAGTTATATTCAATAACTAGGTTTATATAATAATATAGATAAAACTAATATAAATTTAAGATGTATTACTAGTAAATATTAAAGGACTTAATTTATTAGTATAATTATAGATAATATCTATATTAATAATAATATAGTTTAAGATATTGGCTCCTTTATTTTCCCTAAGAACTCCTATAATAAGAATCTTATAATTAGGGCCCTTTTTATCCTAAAGACTAAAGTAACCTTAGACTATACATAGAACTAGATAGTTAGAGTCTTTTAGTCTAGAAATTTTAAAATTAATATTCTATTATGTTTTTATACTAGAGATTTAACTGCCTACTTTCTAGAGATTATTACTAAAATAGATTAATTTGTTTTATCTTAGCGCTAATACGCCCTCACATCCCCTTAGATATTCCCTTAGTTATCTCTTTAGTTAAAAACCTAGAAGCTATTACTAAAAGACCTATTATAATAATAGGCTTAGAGTTTATAGGGGAATTTAAGAAGAATAAAGTTAAAACTAAAGAAGAACTAAATAAAATACTAAACTCTATAAGAGCTTATAAAGATATTAAGGTAATATAATAAATAGTTAACTCTAGTAATATACTAAAAGATATATAATAGTAACTATTATTAAATAAAGAGGTTATTATATTTTTAAAGAAATTTAGTAGTATCTCTAATAAGATTATAGAGATTATAATCTAATAAGAATTTACCTCTAAACTAGATGTTATCTATAATATAATAATAAGTACTAGATGTGTAAGAGGATATAGAGACTATAGCCCTAATTATAAATGCTATATTTATAGACTTATAAAGAAAATAAATAAGAAAATAAGATAGAGGGAAAAGCATGAAGGACTTTATTAGCGCGGACTTGAAACTATTATCTTAACAGATACTATCCTACTTATTAGTAATTCTTCTAACTCTTCTAAAGTAGATAAAGTAATAACTTAACTTATAGAAGATCTTAAAACTCTATATAAAATAAAGAATAAGAAGGTTCACCTAATAGATAATATTATATTGAAAAGCTTTATACTAAGTAGAAACCTAATGTAAAAGCTAAAAGTATAGTTAAAAACTAAAAAACCTATAGTTATATGCCAAATAGTACTTAAGACTATTAACTATTTATTACTAAATAAAAAGAAGCTTCTTATTATAATTCTAAATATAAGAGAAAAAGCTGTAGCCTAGGAATTTAATTACTATAGCTCTATTTAACTTTTTATTACCTTTCTATAGATACTTTAAACTATATCTCATAAAGTTTAATAAGCAAAGGGGATCCCTATTCTAAGGGAATTAGAAAGAGATATTATTACTATTTTAAAGAATAAACTGAATAAGGGAATTCTAAAAAGAAGTTATATATCCCACTATAATACTTTATTTCCTTATATATAAAAAGGACTTTGATATATAACTAATTAATAATAAAGTATAGAGATTATAGGATTTTTAGTAATATAACCTAATATAGTATTAGTATTATAGGTAAAATCAGGACGCATAATTAATAGATCCTCAACCTAGAACTAATAACCTACTTATATTAGGTCTTAAGAATAAGACCTTTGGAGAGAGAACCTAATATTACAACCTATTATATAAGGATAATAATTAGCCAACCCACTTAGGCGTTAGGCAGCTAGGATAGGATATTAGTACTATAGGATCACAGGAATAACAGGATTTACTTAGGATAAAAGAACTATAATATAAGTTATATAGTAATAAGATAGAACTAAGTATATAGTATAAATTACTGAGCGCTTAGTGAGAGTAACTAAGCGCTTACCTATAACTACTAAGCGATTACTAATACTTAATTAGTAATTAATAATAAGGATAAAAGAACTATTTAGAACTTATATATAGTATAGACTTAGGTCTCCCTAAGAACAGACTTCTATAGCTCTTTAGTAATTAACTTCGTAATTACTCTAACTAGTACTCTTAGCTTTATCTTATACTACAACCCCCTCATGAGGACTACAAATAATTACCATACTCCTTAAACCCCAAGATTCTTTCAGCAACACAGCCTAGCAAAACTATACTATCAACCTAGCGTTATCTCTCAGCTTCTGTTAGCAGAACCCTACTATCAGATAGCTAACTATAATAATAAATAGGTAGAAGTCTCTAGTAGAGAGATATTAAGTACATAATAAGGTCTAATTATTAATAGCAAACTAAAAGAGCCCTAAGCCTAATAAAAAGCTTTTATAGTTATATTATAAGTATATAGTTATAAGTGTATGAAGCTACTATATTATAGAACTAAACGTTCTAGAGAATATCTCCTCTAAGTTCTATATTAACTTTCTATATAGAGTATTTAAGAACCCCCTACTTATTTAATTATAGATTAACTCTTAATTACTACTAGTTATTACTAATATTAATAAGTTTAAATAGTATATAGAGGAAGTTTATATAGTATAGTAGAGAGTAATTAAGTAGAGATAATAGCGTGAGGTATTAATTAAGTAGGAAGGGTATATAGAGCCTACCTAGGAGCTAGTAGAGGCTATAATAGAGACGAAAGTAATAAGTAAGTATAAAGAGAGATATAAGCTAATTATAATTAATAATAGCAACCTAGCTTATATTTAGAGGGCCCCTAGCTAGGGGAGGAAATAATATTATAAGCTATACTTAGTTAGAACTATTTAAGCTTCTACTTAGATTTACTATTCTTAGGGTCTATTTAGTAGCTACCTAGTAACTACCTAGTAGCTACATATAAACGTGGCGTAATTACGCTAAAGTAGAAAACTCTCGCTTTTCTTCTTCAGCTTCAAATAAGAAGTATTACGCTACCTCTTATTATATAGACTTAGGTCGAGCCCTTCGCAGTCTTATGCTAATCATTCATAGTAATTAGTACGAATAGAGATAAATCCTCTTCCTCTAAAGTTTCTATTTCTTTAGAGGCTTATTAGTTTATTTCTTTAGACTATGAGTAATCTTGAACGAATTTATAGAACTCTTTGAAGCTATTTAAAACTGCTATTATATAACTTAAAGCTTAATGTCAAACAGGAATATAATTTACGCTTTAACTAAGCTATTTAGTTATAGATATATAAGAAGAATATTTGAATAGTATTCATTTAATTTATAGATAGTGTTCCTCTATATCTAGTGTTATTCTATTAACTTAATTATATTCATAATTTACTAGCTGTTATCCAACTATATAAGTGTTCTATATTTAAAAATTAACTAGATTATTACCCAGATATCTATGATAATAAATTAAGGACTTAGTTTATTAATCTAAATTACACGATTGTCTTTAGCTTTAAGCATTTTTTCAATATAACTAGTTTTTACTTTAGCTTAAATCTTTTTCTATATACTAAGATTCTATTTTTCCTAGTATTATAATGTTTTTTCTAAAGTTAGTATAATAAAAGAAGTAATAAAGCTTGTATTTTTCTTTCACTTATAAATTTTTTAATTAAATAGCTTTTCTAATAGCACTAATACTGTTTATCATTCAACCTTGGTTTCATATATTAATTCATGAATTTAATAATAGATATAAGTCTAGCTTTCTATAGAAAGTTAGAGAAGTAGGCTTATTACCTATAGGCTTATATATATAGTTCTTATATAACTTTTACTTATTAATCTCTTTGTAATACTATCTTATATACTAAACAATATAATAATTAATCTTCTTACTACTATTAAGAAGATTAATTATTAGATAAGGTATTAAACGTACAATATAGTAAAAGCTTTAGATTCTATTATTCTAAGAGGAATATCTGCCAAGAAGTAATAATAAATAAAGGTAAGTATATTAGTATTAATTGAATAGATTAATTATAAGTAGAATAGTACGAGCTACGCCCGATTAGAACTACCTGGGCTTCTGCCTAGATTCACTGCCCTTAGGGCGTACCTAGTAGCCATCTATATGTTACGACCCGTTATGCAAGGATAACAACTAACCAACCAGCTGGACGACGGACGGTTGGGACAGGACATTTGTATTGCAGGATCACGGGAATACCAGGGACTCCCACGGAACGGAAGAACTATGGTATAAGCCACGTGATGATAAGATAAGACTGAGCATGCAGTGCAGGTCACTGAGCGCTCAGTGAGAGCAACTAAGCGCTTACCCACGATCACTGAGCGATCACCGATACCTGATTAGTGATTAGTGATAAGGGTAAAAGGACTGTTCGGGACTTGTATATAGTATGGACTTGGGCCTCCCCAAGGACAGACTTCTATAGCTCTTCAGCAATTAACTTCGTGATTACCCTAATAGGTACTCTCAGCTTCATCTTATACTGCGATCCCTTGTGAGGACTATGACTGATTACCGTACTCCTTGAACCCTAAGATTCATTTAATAACACAACCCAGCAAGACCATACTGTTAACCTAGTGGCATCCCTCGGCTTCTGTTAGCAGAACCCTACTGTCGGATAGCTGACCGTAACACTATAAACCTAGTATAACCTTGCTGAAGTAGAAAACTCTTTCTTTTCCTCTCTAGCTTTAAATAAATAATATTATGCTACCTCTTATCGCAGAGACTTAGGTGTAGTCTATTGCATAGAATAGATACATAGATATACTTATATTATAATAGCTTTAATTAGTTTTTATTTTAATTTAGACTATTGATTATTAGAATAATAGAATTAATTATATATAATTATAAACTAATATTATTATTTAGTTCCTCTCCAAGGGACTTAGGTCAGGGGTGCTTTGAAATTATATATACGTTATTACTATATAAGTTCCTATTCCCTCTCATAGATTGTTGTTGTTTAAGGGTCAAGAATACCCTCGCAGTGGATAATCGCCCGTATATGGCCTTGCTTCGGACGGACGGCAGCAATTAGCCGAGAGACATTCTTCCTGCTCTAATGCCTAGTGAATCTAGCTGGGCATCTCCGAGTTAGACAAAGACAATACCTGGTCCTCACTCCTCACTTGGATATCAAGTCAACTCATGCTGCGCCGCACCACGTACCCGAAATCCATGTCTCTTTCCGCATCCTTTCCCTGGCTTGATAGAGCTTCACTATTCACGCTGATGCTTCGATATCGCTCTGGTTTTTTTTTTGTTACGGGGAGCGAGTCCTCCTCGCGGGCTGGCTTAGAAGCTTCGCTGCTGATAAACGATCAAACATCGGCACAGCACTGGACGCTTCGGTGCAAGGCTTCCGCGCTTGACATGCCTCCTCCTCGACCTGCTCGGTGCTTATAGCTCGTCGGATGACAACGGCATACCCATTGCTACCTGCCCTCGCGTCGAAGTAGATCAAGCTATTGACAGACGCACCGGCGATGGACTACATGTGCTCTACTCAGTTCCCTTCATCAATCGGGATTTTCCAGGGGCCAGGCGCTTTCTGTCACTTAGATACTCGGTAGCTTTGTCTTTCCGCGACCATTATGTGAGACACTAGGCGAGAGAACTTCGGTTTCTGCGCCCATCTATGTGGTAAAGAATGGTCGGAGAGAGCTAGATGTTGTTCTATAGGATGAAAGGCTCTAAATGAATAATGCCTGCCGGCCTGCGGTATGGGAACGAAAAGCCCTCCTGTCATGGCCTTATGGAAGAGCCTAATATGGTCTGGGGCAGACGGATGGATTCAGGGCTTATTTACGTATAGCAGTTTGGTTGTATGAGTATTCCTTTCCTGTCTCTTGTTACGCGCACCTGACCAGAACGCGCACCTGCCCACAACGCGCACCTGCCGCTTACCTAGTCAAGTGAAAGTGCTATACACGAAGGGGTAAGCGTATTAAGGAAAAAGTTATTTTAACACACATGTCCCTGCGGACTGCCCTACCTGTGCCACTCATACCCGGATTTGGACCCCGTTCCTCTTGTCACGTCCTGCACTTCACCATCTCCATCTCTCAAGGACAACCATGGCGAGCTTCTGAATGGCGTCGACCGACCGCAGCACTCAGAACGCGGTGCGTCCGTCTATTCAAACGTTGCGACCGTGTCTGCGAAGCTTGGAGCTAATCGCTTCCTACAGGACGCCGATCCCTCCCGCGAGAAACTGACCATCGAACAACGACGAGCGGCCGCTCGGAAGCCCAGCAGCAGCAAGATCAAAACCCACCACCAGAATCTGGACACTATCTGTGGCGGCAGGCGCATCTGGCTGGCCGGCCACAAGATCGAGAGCATCTGCTACGAAGCACTTCTCTGCCTCGAGAAAGTCATCTGTTTGGCCCTGAAGCAAGGCTGGCAGATCGAAGGCCTCTGCGCACCCGGGGGTTTGCTTCACGAGTCAAAGTACACCAGATTCGCGCTGGAAGGCCTCTTCAGACATCTCCGCCGTGCGCCTCCGCCTTTTTCTGCAGGAACCCAGTCCCACAACGCCGACTCCTTTGCAGACTTCTCCCGAAAAGACACGATGCCGCCCAAAGTTCCCGCCCAGCGCCCAGCGCCCGCGAAGAGGCCTCGAATCGAAGGTGGGCCGCTTCACGGCTTCATTACCAGTAGCCTCAAGCCCGGCGTCTCCCTCGAAGGAAGCGTGATACTGCAGCTACTTCAAGCAGCCACCGCACTACATCCAATCTCGTTCCGAGTTCTCGACCCCTCGATCGAGGAAGCTGGACAGCTGCCCGCGCAGACCGTTAACGAACTTGCCAGCTTCCCGCGCGCTCGCATCCTTGCGCCCCTACACGTGTCTGCTCGCTAGGTGTTAGCAGTCCTGTCGCCGTCGGGAGGCGCGGAGGTGTTTGACTCGAGACCATCAACGACTGACAACATCGCCTTGGCATCGCGATTGGGGAGTCTGATGCAGCAGCTTGGCTTCGAGTCGTTTGTTCAGAACAGACGGTGTGTGACGCTGATCAACGACCATGATTCTGGTGTGGCTGTGCTTGTCGACGCGCTTCACCTCATCGCCGGTGAGGACCCGCCTGTACATTCACACTGCGACTACACCGCCTGGCGCAACATCTTTGCCGCACTGGGGACCGATGAGTTCCAAGGCCCCATCATCAGCGACGCCCCTCTGGATGAGGACGTAGGATACGTCACCAGTACCGCGATTCCCAGTCCGCCCGCTTTACCCACCACCGACGACAAAGATGCGTGGCTTGCATGGGGCAAAGAGCAGACAGAGTTTCAGCAGCGCATGCAAGCGGGCGTTCGCGAACACGTCAAGAGTCGCAAGATGGAACTGGAGAAAGCGTCGGAAAACATTGTCAACGCCTCGTCACTCCTCAGCAAGCTGGTCTATCGGCAACAAGCTGTGCCGGCCGCTTCTGGTGTCAGTCGCGCCGTTTCATCCGTCGTTCTAACCAACACCTACGTAGCGCACGAGCTCGATGAGGAATTAGTTCGTTGCCAGCACGCTTACACGGCCCTTCTGGCATGCGGCCGCATCGAAAGGGACCTGGCTTTGCGCCACGAGCAGTGGATGAATATGATACCGCAGCTTCGGCTCGAGCGTCAGCAAATCATGGGCCGCATCATGACCGTCATGGAGTCACTTGAGAATGAGCGGCGCGAGGTCATGAAGAAGCTGGAGGAGGCCGACAGCTGGGAAGGGGAAAGGGAGGAGAACTGAGCTGGCGGGATATGGGTTTTGCAGGCACTTCATCAGCAGCATGGCATACAAGGGTATAGATAGAGACATCATCGCATAACCAGACAGGACGGAGAGGCTAGAGCTTTTATAACAGACAAAAGGAAGCTAGCCACCACCTAATACAACTCAGAGGGTCATCACCCCATACATGCATCGAAGATCCATGACTGGACGAAACCAACCCGGTGACAGACCATTTGCGGCGGTGCCAACAGTCGCGCGCGTCAGCGACATTTATCACCGCCAGTCAAGTTTTATTCCGCAGCTCTCATCTCATTCAAAGACTACGACACACAAGGAACGCCCGCCCGCTAGCCTACATTTGATTGCAAAATCTTAGCAGACCAACCTTCGTTGGGCACTGCAAGGCACTGAGCCGTGTTCCTGGGAGGCTAGACAAAGCCGGAACCCAGACGTCAGCTCGTTGCCCAGACCTGAACCATGCTCCTGTCAGGTTACCTGAGGCCTTTTAATGTTAGTTGCGGCGTTCAATTGTCTCTGAGATCCTTCCGCGGGCTATCAACTCGAGAGATGGCGTTCGGAGTACCAGCCACCATTCTTTCAAAGAGTAGCAAGTCCACTAAGTCCACGGCTTTATGATTGGGCGCGTGTCCCGTGACCATCTCCCTACTTGAATGCAGCGTGACTGCAGCTTCTGGAACTAGTTATGTCAGTATCTTGGTACCTCTCCCTCGTCATGTGCTGTTTAGAACCCCAAAACCGTGTTTGTGATAACGCAGCCGTCGCACTGGAGCTCGTCCCTGCTGGGGCTATCTGATTTTCTCGGGTAGGTACTTGGTTTTGCCGACTGAATTCAGAATACGACGCATGATGCCTTGCAATTGAAGGCTTTGAGAAAGGCTTTACTAGTCAAGCTGTGTGTCAACTGCTTTGCAACAGCAGTGCCTGAGGCGACGAGACTCGAGAGTCCGCAAAGGATACCAAAAAGTGAGAGGCGTCAGCCCGCTAAACCTCTAGAGCGTGAGAGTTCTTCAAGGTGTAATATAGTCGTCATAAAAGTCAGCAATCCTCCCCGGACTAGTATCTATAGACGACGCTAACTCCACGAGATCGTAACACCAGCTGAGGCTTCCTCCCTTTCGTTGCAGCGGCCATAGTTATTTCCATGCTCTTTAGGAGAAGTTAGGAGACAAAATCACGACTGGCAGAAATTGGAGTCACTCTGGTGATGACTTTTGAAGCTGTCCGGGGGTGATGCGGAGGTCGAATACGAGGATGAAGCTTCTAGTTGCCGAGGAGACTAATACCCTCGAATTCAATTGCATGTGATGTTGTGATTGATGTCGCGAGAAGCAACTCTCATCTGCTCAGCCTGGATAGTCCAAGGAAACTTGTGGTCCCAGGTAGTACCAGGTGATGATCGACGATTATAGAGAAGCGCGACGTAAGGTATGGCATGCGGTGCGGTCGGGTACCCAGCATAATACAGCACTCATACGGCAGGAAGGCGCCCAGGCTGATTTCTGTGGCTCTTAGCAGGAACATCCCTCAGACCGCCTGCTGAAGAGACTCACTCTCCTTCTCTCCCACACGGACAAGCCTCCACGAAATAACAACCTGGTCCGCCTCCTATTCCTTGCCCTGCCCCACCTAGTCGTTAGCAACCTGCCCCACCTACCTAGTTGTTAGCAATCCTGCTCCGCATAGCTATTAGTAATCCTACTCCGCCTGGCTGTTAGCAATTCTGCCCCGCCTGGTTGTTAGCAACCTGTCTCACCTGGCGCCAGCCCGCTGCAACATCTGTTTTTATTGACTTATGCTTCCCCTCATTATGTGTGTATTTAGCAGCGAGACAGGTTGCAGGTCTACTATCTATCGCCCTGTCTTTAGTTCGTCCCACGGCTAGTCCTCCTTCACGCGTAGCTATTATCGCGAGCGTCACAGTACAATAAAAGCCAAAGTCCTAGCCCATTTCGCCGCTTGGGCACATAAACTTCGTCCCTTCGCGTCTACCACGCATGCAGCCTGGCACTTCAGTCTTGGCTCTTGACGGACTAATGTCTAAGTTATCTTATGAGCGAAATCTAGCAGCAGGCCTCCTTCACACAGCAGTCTGTCGTGATTACTGATGCGGGAGACGCCTTCCCCTCGTGATGTAACTAGTCTTCAGCTCTGAAGCTACGGCCAGCCGCCGGATGCATCTAGACGCGCGAACATCAGCAAGCTATAGGCTGGATGAGATGGATAGGAGTGGGTATCTCAGTCAGTTCGTCGCTCAGGCAGCGGAACTCCAGCTCCAAGCAGTCGCAGGAGTCTCTCAGATAGCAAGGGTTGGATATCATTCTTATCACTTAGTCTGCTAGAGCAGGTTGCTAACAACTAGGTGGGGCAGGTTGCTAACAACTAGGTGGGGGGGTTGCTAACAACCAGGTGGGGCTAAAACAACTCTATGACGCAATGCGCTGCAACTGAGAGGCTAACTACTGCTACAGCTGAGTTAGCAGCATAGTTATAGCTAAGCTGAAGAGCCTGATATCTATCAAAATGTCTAATCAGCCTCATTTCAGCTGCCTCTCTGAGATGGGATTGCAGGTGCAATTTCCAACTAAAATTCTTGCTTCCATCCGTTTCCCCATCACGCCTCATCTAATATTTAACTTGCGTTATACAGCGCCGCGCTCCCTGCAACGCAAGCAATGCTGCACGATCCCTTCGAAAACCCATATATCAACTTCATTCCCTCTAATTGAAGCGCCTGCATGACATCCACCAATCGACCGCTACTCTACCAGACTTGAAGGCAAAAGCATGAGTGCCTGCAGTACGGCGCAGTTAGTCTGTGGCCGCGTCCAGGCTACCGCCACGAGCCTGGTACCTTTCTCGGCAGCTCGTTGACTTGCTTCCAACCCAGCGATACACGGACAATACCCCCCCTGACAACGCCCGCAAGCTCTACGAAATCTGTAATGCCCGCCAGCCACCCGTTCCCAAGCGCACCTGCCACGCCGGCTCCCTGGACCAGAGTCGATTGCGCAGACGCCCATGTCCCACTTGGCAGCCGGCCAATTGCTGTTGTCTCGGTTGATTAGGGAGAGAGACGAGAACAGTGTCTGCGGTGAGAGTCGAGGGAAGTCGTCGAGGGTATCATGCACCAAAGGTCTGGTAGACTTTAGAAGCAAGACATATCTGTCCCTAGGTAGGAGGCAGACTGCAAACCCTCCTGCCCGGTCCTCTTGGTGGCATGCAAGCCTCGCCTGCATTGGGTACTGGGGTCGATGCTATCTCGGCAGTCTCGATATAAGGAATCATCATCTTCAGACGTCAGATTCGTCCGCTCCTCACAATGTCTCAGCGGCGCATGTTGGGACGTTTCGGGGTCGATGTTCGTCGTCCGGGGGTGGGTAGCGGCGGACTCTACGCGGGACGGGTTGGGGAAGCTCGGGGCTTTTCTAGTCGAGGGCGCCCCTGTCCTTGGCGGTGCTGGAGCTTTCACGCAGTGCTCGAATGGTCGAGGCTGCTAGGATACTTGGTCGTTCGAATCCAGGGTCGTTCGTACTTCGCAGCCATTCGATTTATCGAGGGCCTTGAGTTGTCCAGTTGCTCAATGGCGACCGGGGTCTTCTAAATATGGTCGATACGCGTAGGCCTAGTCATACCTGGGTCGGATGGGTGGTCCCTGATAGAGGAGTCGGCAGTGGTTTCGTTATGACATAGCGGAATATAGATGTCATGTCGCCAGGGGACGAAAGGTGGTGCTCGTTACGTTACGCTTCCGTCAGGACTTCCATCACCTCCACTATCGCCAGCAGAGACACACCAATTGATAGATACAATCCTCCGCCGCCCGAATCCGTCTTCGCGACATGTCACCTGGGTCTGGCGTGTGGTCGATTGGGAGTGCTTTGAGAACACAGGCAACTCGTGGACGCCGCCACAACAGATGTCGCCGGGGTTGGGCGGGGTCATATCTCGAAGCCGCGGTCACACTTCGGCGGCTTCGTAGGCAGAATAAGGTTGACGACAGCCTGTGAGATGGGGTTAGCGGCCGGAAGGGCGATGAGAGGCGCCGGAGAAAGATGAGCGCGTCGAGGGCGAAGGACGGAAGGTGACGGTAGCTACAAATCATGCTGCATCGCAAAAAACATGCCCTTGGTGCAGCGGTAAGCGCCTAAGTCACAGCTCAGGCAAGCCAAGATCCTCTAAGAATATGAAAATAAAGGGCTAGATCATATCTAGATAGGTGAAGTTAGTAACTCATTAAAAATAACTAAGTGTATTTTTATTACTTTAATTTATTTTTATAAACTCAAAAAGAACTTTAAATCAGGATATTATTTATAGATCAAAACATACAGCTAGGCTACCTTGCTCGGCCACTGCGTGGAAGGTACCTCATACTACAGTGGGTGCGGGGCGCCGTAGGCCAGTGCAGCCTGTGACGTCAGTGCAGTGAGGCGCAACGTGTTGGCTTGCAGCCTCATAGGCAGGTATCTCTCAGGTACCGACCGGGGGCGGACTTCTTCCGCTGTGACTGCTTCCACTAGCCAATGCGCACAACGCCTTACCTTCCCCGCACTAATTTCGCGTTGCCGCGCTTTTGCTACGTTTGCCTTATAATACATCTAGGGAATAGGTACGTACGCTATACTGCCAAGTGTACGTTGTACTCAGAGGCTAAAAACGTGTACTTTTTTAGGCAGAACAATAGGCTCACCCATCCAGAAGGGCGGAAAGGACTTAGATCGACCTTAGCCTAATTAGGACATAGCCCCACAAAGTACGTATTATCTCATAATTACCCTAATTCCATCTCTCGCAGCAACAATCTGAGTTCTTGTGTGACTGTCGAAGTCATGACGCCGAATTTCGAAGTTCGCGTGGGTGCAACATCGCGTGAGTCAGCCGATCCTCCGCATGTCTCCCTGTGCTCACAATGTTGCAGGTGCTAATCATGGCCGCTCTACCACGACGCCCTCACCACCGTTATCCGAGGCACATTTCGCCGCAGCGAACGCGATAGCCAGGCC
The DNA here is from genome assembly GCA_037178605.1 of Colletotrichum euphorbiae. Classification (NCBI taxonomy): domain Eukaryota; kingdom Fungi; phylum Ascomycota; class Sordariomycetes; order Glomerellales; family Glomerellaceae; genus Colletotrichum; species Colletotrichum euphorbiae. The sequence goes on along the minus strand of JAXCEF010000572.1, from coordinate 14,318 downwards.
CTCAGTATCCAGACTGCAGAACAAACGAGTAGCCCTTCGACCCGTCGACCTTGCGCAATGCCATTGTCCGTGATAGTGACTTTCTTCCGCATGACCATGGTGCTTGGGAAACACGAACATAGTGTTGGGGACTGCGGGACTGGCGGTCAGTCCCTCGCATTCAGGCCATCCGTCGGCGACAAATATCTTTCCGTGCTAGGTCTTGCACCCAGAGTCTGCCTGCTAGGAGGTCAAAGACTTGTCCAGACCCCTCGCCCTCAGTGTCGCGCCTCCTCGTTCCGCCGACGTTGTCCTTCATGTCTTGCCATCGTCCCCGCGCACATTCAAGCACCACGTCGCTGCCTCAAATTACCTCAGGCCAGGGTATACAGCACTTCTATTTGATATCCCGTACAGGACTGTGTACTCTGACAGAGCGCCGGTGTCTGGGGTTCTGCCGCTCTCTGTCTCTGGCGCGTCGAAAGACCCCCGCAACCGTCCCATACGATCAGATCAGGAGTAGTAGACATAAGGTAACCACCAGTCAGCCGATGATGGCTATCCCTGGTGGTCTGGCCCATTCAAGGACATCGATATCGCGAGCCTCCATCTTTTCCCAACTGCTTGGCTGTTCAACTGGTCGACGCACGAGCTAGGATGCGTTGTGGATTTTCCAGCATAATCTCAGGTATCCTGTCAGTCGTTATCACCTTGATAGTACTTGTCCCACTGGTTTCCCTGAAGTATGTGCGGGCTGCTTTCACAAATACACGTCTCAACAAGGCATACCTCAGATTAAGGTCGCGTCTGTCATTCTCACTGTCAGCGACTCATCTCCGTTTAGGACTTGAATGCCTTCTGGAGCAATCCACAATTGCTATGGGGCTCATTTACGCCTAACCAGTCAATAAAGGTGGCATCTTATCTCCCTGGATCGTTTGAGAAATTGGCTACTCATGGCCTAGCTTTAACTGTTGGTTTTCCTCCTTCATAGCCAGAGATCACATTTCGTCGTGTGGCTACCTTCAACTAGTGAAGAAAGGAGCCAGTCATGTCGCGGGACCAGTAACCTACGGCCACATGCGATGGACGAGTGAAATCACCACACTTGCATTCTCAGTCAGGTCCAACATGCTAGGCGTCCCGGATGGTTCACCCGTCGCCGTTACTACTCTGATCCACATGCTGACCGGCATGCGGCATGCGGCGCGCTAAAATCGAATATATTCTATAGAAATCCAGCATGAATGAGAAACAGCGTTGTTGGGTTCGCCAAAGGTTTGGGATCAGTGCAGCCCAAGAGGACCTGGAGGTCAACATGGACAGGAGCTCGGGGTAGACTGCCAGGAACGGTTACATCGGCCGCATAAGCAGGACTAGGAACTTGAACCGGATATGATTGCGTTGCTGAGAATCGTGGCCCAGTTCGGTCAGTTGGTTCCTATCACGGCGTAGGGCTAATAATAGTTATAATATCTTACTTATATAGTTTTATCTATTTTACTAAATATTCATAAGTGTTATAGCTCTAGGCTTTACTGGCCTGGATTTCAAGTTATATGATATTGAACTAGGCGTGTGCTAGTTTATACTGATTTAATTTGAAATCTATTCTAATATAGACTATATGATAGGTACCTATATTTAGTAGCAATATCAGTGGGAATGTATATACTAGAGAACTTAATAATATATATAATAATAATTTTGTATTTAATTAGGATTTAAAAGTGTAGGAATTAAGAGTCTTATATATATTATTAACTGATTTAAAGCTATTCATAACTAGAATAGCGTATTTAATTATATCTATTACCTTAAAAACATCTTTATAGACCCAATTAATTATGATAAATATTTATTAATTATCTATTGTCTAAGCCTTCTACTAATAAGGTTATTATAAAGATCTAGCTTAATAGACTAAAGAACTAAATATTCTTACAGCACTCGTGGTATGCGTACTTAAGTGCAGCTGCATTCAAAAACCCTCGTTCTGAATATCCTATACCTTCTGCGCAATAGCGCAGTGAGACACATCTGGAGGGCATGCTGCACCCTTTAGCCCTTTGGGCCCGCACGTGACATTATATACAGAACCCTCGTTCTGAATGTCCTGTACCTTTTGCGCAATAGCGTAGTGGGAGACGTCTGGAGGTAAAGACCCCCTGAGCGGCGCCTGCTAATAATAAACCAATAATATTAGATAGGAAGGAGGCAAAACCGCGCTAATATAGCAAGGGCAGAGACCCCACTAGAGACTTAGAAAAACAAGCATCTTTATGAGGGTAATATGTTTTGTATTGTCTAGATACCTATTGTGGGGTTGTGTAAGATTGATATATATGCTGTTCTACCCGTTAGGTGTGGGCACCTGACAGTATGCTGCTAACTAAAATAAGACGCCCTTATCTTATGAATACTATTATATAAATCTGATATTTCTCTAGTTCTAAGCTCTCTTTATTCTCTAAACCTATTTGCTATATTATATATTAGTATTTAATTATAGTTGTATAGTTATAGTTATATAAATATAATTTATATTACTATTTATATATAATATTATTAGGAACCTAATTAGACTTAATTTACTAGTAATACTTAGGGCTAAGTTCTCTATAGGCTATAAGATATTATTTAGATCTAGCTTTTATATATTATTTGCTAAGAACTGCCTTAATCTATTTATTTATTATCTATATAGATGGGATAGATAGGAGTTATCTGCTATACAGATTAAATATAGCAGGTTCTAGATAGTTAATTGATACAATATTATGAATACGCTATATTGGGAGAAGTTAGATGTAGTAGGCAGAATAGCTAATATAATTAATAACTTAAAATAGGCCTATATACTATTATTCTAACTTTTAACCTTAGATAGCTATTTATAGGATCATACGACCCTTATATAGTCTGAGGTTTACTTTATTACTAATGTTAAAAAATCTGATTATGTAGTATTAGTTATAGTATCGCTTTATAGATATTAATGCTATTGCTAATACGTTATGAATCTTAATATGAGATATAGGGAGTTATATTTAATATAGAATCTAGTTAGTTATAGCTATAGCTATATTATTAGGAGTAAATCCCTTCATTGTTTTCTTAGGTAATTGTTTAGTTATAGCGGATCTAGTGTTATTATGCTTAAATTATAATTATGGAATCTTATTTAATTATTGAGAAGGGTCTTCTAAGGTATTAATATAGTATTAGAGGACTAACTTAATCTATCAGATATATCTTTTAGTTTATCTATTTATCTATAGGTAGTAAGCTATAGAGTAAAAAAGATTGGTTCAAAGTCCTATCTTTATTATGTTCTATACTTATAACAAGAACTTCGAGTTATAATTACTTAAAATAATCTTTAGAATACTTAAATAATTACTTATAAATCTATGAAATAGTTATTTGCTCTAGTTTGAGGCGTTATATATTAACTAATTAAGCTCTATTACATTCTTTTTAATCACTCATTAATAACTACTATTATATAGTTAAATCTATTAGATATAGTTAGTAGTACTAATAAGAAGTTAATTAAGATAAAAAAGTATAGATATAGGGGAGATAAAATTAGTTTTAGGTTACTATAGGCTTTATGTCATTAGGCTTAGAAAAACTTATAGCTAGGATGTATTATTAGGTATTTATATAGTTTGCGCAAACTGTTATGGATATAGTAGTTAAATAGGAACTTAGATAGTTTGGTATACTAAAGATAGTTACTATTGTGTATTATCTTAGAAACATCTATATTATAGGATTGTGGGATAACTAGTTATTAGGTGAAACCTTCTATAGTAAGCTATAGTATAGTTTAAGTAGGAGTACTACTATATTATAGGTGAGATTAGTATTCTATTAGACCTATTCTAAGATAGGTGCCTAGATTAGAGCGTTATAATAACCTTATTATATGTTGGTCTTAAAGGTAGGGGACAATATTATTAGTAATACTAATAAGTAGTTTGTTATACCTAACTATAGTAGGATTCCTATAATTTCTAGTTCTAGTAGTAACTATATAGGCAGAAGCTATAGAGGGACTTCTATTATATAGAACGTGAGGTGTTTGTCCTATTAGGTAGGTTATTAAGTATACTGCTAACGTTTGATATTAGTGCCTTAATTTATTGGGCTTTAGTTGTTCTTAGTAGTCTACTAAGAGTATTAGGTATAATATGCTTTCTCTTAGTTTCTAGATAAATTAGATACTAAATTAGGAGATATATTCTATAGCTCTAATAAGCGTTTTGTTTAGTCTTGTTCTTACTGTTATATTAGTAATATTAAGTTAGCTAGATAGGTTGATAATTAACTCATAGTTAGTAAATATCACAATAGGTAGGACTTCAGTAGTATTAACGTAATATCATATCTTTATTAATATCTATATATATCTAGTAACTTTAAGCTTTATTAACTAGTATTACTTCTTAGTTATTATTAATAGTTATGATAAGAAAATAATTAGCTTAATTGTAGTTTTAAAAGGGTATTATTAAATTTCGTAGTTACTATTAATATTAGTTATGAGGACTTTAAGTAATATCTGTTCTTTAATATAGTATACTATGGCGCTGATGCTGTTGGTATACGTATTGAAATTAATAAATAGAATGCGTTTTAATGAGAAGAATATTAGTATAGTATGCCTTATTATTCTAGATTTTACTTAGTTAAATACATTAATTTCTTTTGTAGTTAGTAATAGTATATTAATAGCTTTCGCCTACTAGTTCCACGCTAGCTTAAATATCTTACTAATAGTATATTCTCTTATACCCTTATTAATATATTAGTATATTTATAACAGTATTATCTTCTGCGCCTCTAATAGCTTAATAATATTAGTGTAATGTCAAATATCATGATGTATAGAACTAGTAATACTGAGAAAATGTTCTAATAGTTTTAGTATTATTAGGATCTCTAATTCCTCAAGGGCCTTAAGCTTTCTAGCTGGGGTTGTTAGTCTAAATGAGTTAATAAGTTTACTAAGTATAATAATAGATAGAAACCTAATATGTATCTTGGACGCGCTGATAGAGATGTTGCGTTATCTGAAGATTATTAAGATTTAATATAGGTTGGTAATATCTTAGTTCATTATCTTAGATATAGCTATAATATTATCATAGTAGGTATCTCTAGTAGTATTGCGTAAAATTTAGTTAATCTAATACTAAATATATATATTAGAGTGCTTAAAGCCTATAATAGGATAATTAAATATATATTAGCTATTAGTTATAGTAATAATAAATACCGACTTAGATTAAGAGTAGATATACTATGAGTAGTAGAAGGTATTTATATCTATAGTCAAGATATAAGGTATATTGGCATATTTAGACGTTATATGTTCTCATAACTTTATGGAGTAGGTATCTAAAAGAATGATCTTGTGGAGCGTGTAAATATTAATAACTATATAATCTTTGCGTTTTATTTCAATTTTACCCTCCAATAAAGCATCCTATTTAATATTAGCTATTATGGTATCTTTATTAGGAACCTCCCGCTAAATAATACATATAGAAAATATAAATAGAACCTAAGTTTTAGTTAGAAATATCTTATTATCATTAATAAGCTCATTAATTATCTTCCTTATAACCTCGTATTTATTAGGTCTAATAGAGAAGATCTTGTATTTCTTTGGGAGGTTCTATTCCTAATTGGACTTAAAATAGACTTATAGTTATTTATCTTCTAGGATATTAATGATTCGGCTTTGTGGAAGACGTCCTCAAACTTACTAATAAGGTTAGCTAACCGTTCTATGTTACCTAGTTAGCTGTTATAGATATAAACTCTAGTTAGATATATAATTATCTTTTTGCTTCGCTTAATAAGGTATTGTTTATTATACTTAGGTTTCTAGATTACTAGTTCCGCTACTTTAAGGTTATCCTTAGAGTTAACTATGTAGGCTTAAGTGGATAGGTTAGTAGATACTAAGTAGCCTAATAGGGTTCGGAATGTTGTAGTTGTTATAAACTATGTTCTCTATGATATTAGTATTTGCTATTAACGTGAAGGTACTAACTAGTATATTATGGTTATCCCTCGGTTTAAATAGTAGGTTTTATATATTATCTTAAACCTATGGTGAATCTAGACTTTTCTATATAACCCGAGGGAGGATATTAATTATATAAAGCGCTATACCTTTCATTTTATTTCAGATACCATGGTAAATTGCTATTATTAGTATCTTAATATAATATAATGTGATAATCAAGTAGCCTCTAGAGTTAAGGATATTAAATTTCTTAGGTCTGAAGTAGTTTATACCTAATACTAGGTTAGTATAGAGGTTAGTATAGAGGTTATCTACAACTAATACTTTATATTAGAAGGCTATAATGGCTGTGTTGCTATTGAGGAAAGTTATTCCTTTGAAGTTAAGGTTTCTAATAATATATTAATCTGCCTTGTATTAGTTATTACTAATATCTCTAACTATAATAGCAGACGCTCTAGTATAAATCTATAGCGTTAGGTACTATTTAGATAGAAAGATATAGTTAACTAACCATAATAAATATCTAGTATTAGTATGAATATTACCTACTTGGGTTTATAGATATTAGGTATAATCTAGTAGCGAAGGTAGGTCTATAATCTAAAGCTAAATCTAGTGCTAATTTATATAGCTATATTAATAAGAGATCTAATAATAAGTAGTTTTTAGTAATTAAATACTAGGGCTAGATCTAATTCAAATATTATGATATTAGCTATAAAAGCTTCTACCCATTAGTTAATATCTACTATTATTAGATACTTACTTTAGATGTAGTAATAGAGCTCATTATTACTAGTAAAGTATTATAAATAAATGTAGTAATATCTTCATAGATCATTATTAATAGTCTTAAAGTAGTATATCTCTGAAATATTATTAGGTAGTTAGGTAGGTCATAGCTACTTATTATTTGTATTTATATAATAGTTTATATTATTAAAATTATAGTAGAATATCAGATTTTCTACATTATTGATAACTGACAGGGATTAATAGTTATTATATAAGCTATTATAGTTAGATTGAGAGGGTTCTAACTATTAGCTATTATCTTAGTAATTTCTATAGTAAGCTTTTATAGCTTAGCATATTAGTTACTATCTAAAAGTAGATCTAGCTATGACATTAGTCTTATATAGTAGTCATTAATCCTCTAGTACTATATTCTACTGAGGCTAGCTAGTTAGTCTAGTAGAAAGCTAATCAGGTTAATAGGTGTTAAGTTACTATCTAGTAGGAAAATAGAATCAGTTACCTTATTGTCTATAGAGTTATCAAAGCTACTGTAGTTGTTTTAACCTCCTTGCTATTATCTATATCTGTTTTTTAAACTATATCTACCTCATTGCTAGAATTAGTTGGTATTATATTATATTAGTTGAATGGGAGAGGTATTCTGCGGATTAATATACTGAAATACAGGTTAGTTAGTTACTTATTATTAGTTAGAATAGGGAGATTAGCTAAATTAGCCCAAATAAAACTAGGCGTTCCTACTTATATTACTTACATAGCTTTAAAATAAAGGTCATTAGCTATAGTTAGGTTAACTATTATATATATAGTACTTGTGAGTAAGTTTATAAATTGTAGACTTGTGGTCTTAGATGTTAGTAATAAAGGTATCTAACGTAGTTATAGATATTAGCAGTAGGATAATTATTTATAGGGTTCTTTTAAGAGCTTTATAGATAACTTTGGTTTTACTTTCTTTAGCGACGCTATAAGACTTAGCGTCTTAGATAGTAGATTAGATAAATATATAAATAGTCTTATTATTATAGATATTAAGTAAGCTAAATATAGCTATCTTTTGGTAGTATATAGCCTTACTATAGTAAGGCTTAAATTATTCCAAGATCTTATTAGTAATACTATTAATGTTTATTAAACTGCAAAGTAGAGCTCTATTAGTATCAGATAATACTCAGGAGTACTAAACCAACGCTAGACCTTAAAGACATTACGTCTATACTGCTCTAATAGTATTAAGTTCTCTATATTTAGCTAAGTTAGTAAGTTATTCTATTAAAGGATAAATATTAGTATAAATAGTTATCTTACTATTATATACTATCCTAAGTTATTCTAGGTTATATGCTATTAGGTTAAATATACTAATATTAGTAGACATGAGAATCAGCCTAGTACTACGGGTAGATAGCTGTGGATCAGAATATCTGGGGCCTGCAGAGGAGGTTAAGAGTATAGGTCTTGCTATTAATAGCGAGAAGTTAGTATAGCCCTTACTAGCCCTTTTTATAGTAGATCTAGATGAGGGATAGTAGTAGTAGTTAAAGTATTAGCGCTATATCCGGGCTATTATAGGTAGTAAGGGCAGCTATGACTTAGTGGGAAGCCTAGTGCTTCTAGAGGTCCTCTATCGCCCTCTGCATAGCGGCAGCCTATTGCTAGAGGTCTGGAGATAGGGGTGAATTGTTATTAATTTGGGGGTAGGTGCAAAAAACGAGTAGTGTGGGCATTAGGCCATTGGGCTCTGTAGTGTTATTAATAGCCTTAATAGCTATTTAAAGGATAATCATATAGTCTATATTAGGTAGGTCTTCATAGATAATTATATATACCCTCTATAATATTATATGATATTGCTTAATCTTGTTAATAGAGTTATAGGCTTTAACTAGGACTTTAGTAGTAGTTATTAAAAGTGCCTAAAGGGTACTTTGCTACTCTAATAATATGAAGTTAGTACTAGTATTAGTAATTATAATATCTAGCGGCTTGAGGTAGGTATAGATCTAGTATTATTCCAAGGCGTTAAGTATTATAGTTATAGATAAATCCTTTAGGAATTTAGCTATATTAAATACTATTGCAGCGTTAATAATATAGAGTACTAGGCGCTCTTTGAGGTAGATAATAATAATAACTATAGCGTAGTTAAAGTTATAGTTATCTCTGATTGTGAATTTGAATTAATTTGGTGCCCCTGTATTAAGTTAGTAGCGTTTATAAAACTTCGTGAGATATTTAAGTAGGTATAACTCGATTTAGTAGCTAGCTTGCTAGAGCACTTTGTGAAGTTAGTAGACTAATAGGTAGCCAAAACATTAATAGAGTCTTTATAATTTAGCTTCTATAAGGTTATTATAGGCTAAAACCTTCTGTATCTCTAATAATAGCTATGGGTAGCTCTATTTATATATAATAAGTATAATAAGGTTACTCTATTATAAGTAGTTTTAAAGGTTATTAAAATATATACTCAACCTATTTATATTTACTAGATAAAGTAAGAAGGGGGTATTTATAGATACTATATAGAACATTATATCCCCAAATAATATAGGAATAGTTATTATCTCTATTAAGCTAATAGCCCCTCCTAGCCTAAACCTTATACTTACCACTTTTATTATTATAGGGTTAATTATGATATTAGGTATAATCCTCTTAAGTGCTTTAAATTGGCTCTTGCTGGCTATTGAAAATCCTGCTGCTCCCATATTGGGCATAATACCTTAGAAGGTCTCTAAAGAGTATCTTCCTTTAAGTATGAATAATTTAATAGGTATAAGCCTAGCTAATTCTTCAAATAGATCTAAGTATATAATAGCGTAGTAGGCTGCTTAATTAAGTAATATCCTTAAGATAGTCTTTTTATCTATAGTAGGGACTAAATTAGTATTCTAGCTACTATTTAGGTTTGCAAATTAGGTGAAGAATATATTATGCTACTTCTCTTTAGAGTTGCTATTATTGTGATAATCCCTGCCCTCACTAAGCGATTAGAAATATATTTTGATCTCCTTATCCTTATTATTATTTGCTGCTGAATATTAGTTATTCCTTCTATAGCTCCCTCATAGTAGGTTAGGAACTACTAGTAAGCTGCCTTCAACTTATTGAGGGCTTATGGGTTATTTCGCTATTATAAGTATACCTCCTCCTTCTCCTTTTGCATATAGTTAGTTAAATAGTATTTAGGTTCTTTATAAATATAGTATTTTATATCCTATTACTATTATTTTAGGCTGTTTTTATTATCTCTCTGTGGCTTGGGCCTTCTGAATCTATTGTTTCAACCCTTGCTATTATATTTACAGTCTATCTAGTATTATTCGGCGTGATATTGGCTTTATCATAGTCAACTGTTTGTAAACGTTATTATATTACTAATAGCAACCTTAATTTGCTTGTAGAGGCCTTTGAAGGTTTTTGATAGGTTTGTGGTAGCTTATTCATACTCCTTAATCTCTTAGTAGCCTTAAAGGAGTTAATTGCGTAGTATCTTGTTGCTTTAGTAGGCTTTACTAAGTGCTGGCTAAGTCGATATAAAGGTGTTAATTAGGGTATCCAAGGCCTCTAATTTAGACTTTAAGAGATAGTCTATTATAATTAAGATAAGGGTTATATTATTCTATATTATAAGATAGGCTTAAGTAAACTCTTTAGTCTTAAAGCGTCCCTTGAGCCTATTGACGATTTAGGTGCTATTTAGATAAGGCTATAGGTAGTAAAGGCTCTTATAGTAGTACTTTAGTACCCTTCCCTTAAGTATTATTAGAAAGGCCATTAGGGTTTAGTTCTTTATAATACGTATCCTTTTATAAGTATCTTGAAAAATCTGTAGTTTTAGCTTGAGAATATCTATACCTTCGCTACTATACTTTATTTCGTTAGTATATATCTTAGCTAGGTCTGCGGTTTAGCGTGTCAATAGGCGGGTGCTGTTGTTTTTTGCCTCTTAGCGATTCTCTTGTAGTATTATAACGGGCTGACTTGTTGTTGGGGCTGGGCTAGTAGCTATAGCTAATACTCTTATTAGTATTATGATATTGTTGTTCTAGAAGTTGGTGATATCCCTAATGAACTCTTCCCTATCCTAGGTTTTTGCAAACATAATACTCTTCTTAATCTACTTATTTACTTCCCTAGCGGTCTAGAAGTAGAAATCGTCTATAGTTACAACATTATATATATAGCTTATAATACTTAATCTATTCTAGATAATATAAATACTATTATTCATTAGATATTAGCGAATCTTCCTTATAGTTACTAGGCTTACTTTCTAGAAAACCTTAATAAGTAGGCCTGCGAAGTCCACTGTGAACTCCATCCATAGGTCCTTGCTGAAGAGTTTATTATATTTATAGGTTTCGATATAATATAGGATCTTAGTAGTTACTTACTTTGTTGTAGTGGTTTTATTAAATCTGATATCTTAGCCCTAGTCCTCCTTATCTACTAGGGCCTTACTTTTTGCTAGTATTAGTAGTTCTATAATAAGCTTGATTAGCTGTTAGCCTGGCGGTATTAGCGATATTGATATTGCTAAAGACCCCTCAGGAGTACTTATTTGTGGCTATTTAAGTGGTGGTGGGGGTATTAGTATTGAGGGCCCTGGAGTTGCTATTATATATAAATGAGGCGTAGTTAATAATTTGAAAGATTAATTAGGTAGTTGCATGCTGTTTCTTCTAGTAATTCTAGCTCTCCTCGCCCTTAGCAATAGGTATTAATAGGAGGTAGTAATAATAATAGGTAGCCCTTATGTGAAGTAGAGGCTCGTAATATATATAAGTTAATGTTATTTCGTTGTTTTTTGATATCTCTACTGGCTGGGTAATATGTTATATAGTTAGATGATATATTGTTTGAGGCTTGAATCGTCTTGTTTTACTCTGACTCGTATCTCTGGGTTAAATCGATATGCTCTTCTTTTTGTGACGTGAGGGTCTCGGGAGGGTTGATTATTACGTGAAGGTCGACTGTTGAGGTATTAGTAGACCCCTTTTGTAGTTATCTTCCTACTTAAGGGTCTCGTGGTGGTAATATTAATAATAATGGTGATGAGAATTACATAACGGACGCAAGGATCAAATTGAGTCCTCCGAAGTGGTCAGCCTATATATCTAACTACTTGTAGTCCGTCGATTGATCTAGGTAGTACGAAAGGGCTACTAGTCATAATTATCAAATAGATTTAATATGCGAATTAATTATAGAGTAGTAGAGCTTTCATCTCTTTAAGTGATAGTAACCTTGCTGATCTGCGGTTTCGTAGCGTAGCTAAAGTGGTGTAATAGTGAAGTTAACTACTAATTAGTGTTGGTTTCACACGGGTGGGTGACAGTACGCGCGCGTAGCCCTAATATGTATTGTTCGTATTGAAGCTATTCTGTAGTGCGAGTGTGTGTCTCTAAGATACAAATGGCTACGTGGGCAGTGGTGTTGTGCTATATTGGGCCTGCGAACACGGTCACGTGACGTACGCACGTACGTACGATATCGTATCTCGCAGAGTGCCTATCCTGCTACTCTATGGGTTACGGGGTTATTGCGACAGTCACCTTATTTTACGCTCTTCCCTTATAATTAAGTTTACTATGACTACTATAATAATGTAGCTAACTTTAAGTATACTAGACCTGGACCTAACTCTATACTAAATGAAGATAACTTTATTCCTGCGGTGCTCCGGTATATTAGAGGTAATAATAAGTCTGTGAATTATCTAGTAGCATAATATAGTAAAGGGTTATAGATCACTATAGTAGATTATACTAACTATTTTTTATAATATATAAGGGACCTTGATCTTAGAATAAAATATGGATGGTTGCGATCTTATAGGGTTGCGGATCTTATAGGGTTGCTATATATAGTAATTAGAGGCTTCTCTTATAAGTATTATATCCCTCCTCACGGCATATCTTAGGTACTAGGTAAAACCCCTAACAAGACTTTAGTGGAAGCTATAGACCTAGACCTGAAAAACGAGATGTCTAATGTAACTATAGTTATTTTATTCCTGAATTATAGCAATATATATCAGGTATTAATTGTAGTGGACTAAGTATGGGGCTGCAGCTACTATTAGGATTTAGTATGGGACTTATAAAGCAACTAGAGGTTTGTGGATACTATAAATAACCTCAAAGAGTAGTATAAGGTATTAAGAGCCCCTAAATAGTTACTATAAATCTTATTAACTAGCTGGTATGTTATTAACTCTATATAATAATGAGATAGCTTTATATGTGGACTTTAATATGTTAAGTGGGCTTAGGCGTTCATCCGAGAAGGCTTTCTATTGCCTCAGTATAGCTAAATAATCTAGAGGGATCCCACTACTTTCTTAGAGTCTGATATCCTATTAGTTAATTAGTATATCTCTACTATTACTTTAGAGTTTTGTGATATATTTGTTAAAAGTGGGTTAGTACTAAGAGATATTAATATCTCCTCGGAAGACTTCGAAAAATCACTATTCTTCCCCTAACTCCACATTATATCTACTTCTATAGATAGTTAGCCTCCTATTAGTAGCAATAGTAATATTATTTTCTCTCTAACTTAGAACCCTCTTTCTAGTTATTATAGTTTGCTCCCATCTGCACTTACGCTAGGGCCTATATCTATATTACTATAGTTATTAAATTCGCTATTATCTGAAATATCTGATAGAGAGCTTGATCGTCTTGGACGCTAAATTGAAGATTAATGTTTATAGAGCCCCGACCCTATCCCCAGACCTATAAGACCTTCTAGGACCTTATTAGCAGACTTATTAAGCTATCCTGATTAACCTGAAGCTTTGGATAAGTATGAATGCAATTGTAAGGACTATATATAATAATAAGTAGATTAGTGGGATTAGATTAAATAAAATACACCTGAGGGGGCATATTATTATAACTTTTTGCACCCGCCTTAATAGAGAGGATAGTTTTAGTTATATTAGGGCTTGGAATGAGATAAGGTATATAAGGAGGAGCTAGAGAAGGAGAGATAGTTATTGAGGTATGAACTGAGGTAGAAGGCGAAAGCTAATGATGGCCCCGTTTTGTAGTAAGACCGCTCACTACGAAGGAGATGGTGAAATAAGTCTGCTAATGAGGCTCTATATAGTAGTATTTCTTTTATTTCTTTTATTTGTTTTCAATTGGTTGTTAATACTCCCTATAGGGGTCCTTTAGTAAGTCTTGAGGGAATGATTGGGATGGGATAGGATGGCTTGGCTGTTTAGTTAGCAGGCTTACTGTTAATGGGGTCTAAAAGCGGAAGATTGTGATGTGGGGAGGGAAGAAGGAAGGCCATGATTATCACGTTCTTTTCCATTATTATTACTATTATCCATAGTCTTTTTAGCCTCAAGGGGCTTATATCTTAATAATCCTATATACGATTACCTGTAATATCTCTTGTATTTTAAGCCTAATTCTTTCTATTCTTTCTGATTAGATCTGCGAATTGCGACGCATATCTTTTGAGCCTACTTTTATTATTCCTATCCTTTTGTGGGTAGTGTTGTGTTGTT
>JAXCEF010000571.1:0-29796 GCA_037178605.1 Colletotrichum euphorbiae | reverse complement strand
CCGCACACCACCAACGATGGTCCTAGTGGATGCTGGCCCGCTGACAGCAAGACAAGGATCCATGTAGCATGCAGCACGCAGGAAAAGCGGATGCCGCACACCACCAACGATGGTCCTAGTGGATGCTGGCCCGCTGACAGCAAGACAAGGATCCATGTAGCATGCAGCACGCAGGAAAAGCGGAGAGTGAGAACACCGGTTCCCTCTCTGCGCACAGCATTGGACAAGCGTAGGAAGCTTGCAGCAGACGGCGGCAGGGCGAACAAGCTTGGGTGAAAAGGCTCGGGACGGTGAGCCCGAGGTTTTCGTCAAGACTTGTTGAAGCAAGTTGTAACTCTCGTGCTCTGTGGTTGAGTTTCGGCCATTAAGAAGACAGGATGACACGGAGAAACGGGATAGACGCGGGAGGTTTTCGCGATAGCCTTCGGCTGAGATTGGGATACGGCCGCCATTGACGTTTGAACCCTGAGAAAGCTTGACGCTGAAGCTCCAATTGCGCCATCGGTATTCACAATTGCATCAGACAAGAACAAAGGGTGAAGGCACACCATCCGATTCGGCGGCAGCACATCCGTTCCAAGCACGCGGGACAACTTCTGGCTCGACAGCTGGGAAAAAGGGAAAAGAGAAGAGAAACCTTTTGGCTGATGCTTCGATGCTACTTTGTGTGAAACGCGGGGAACCGCGAATCCACCACTTTATGCTCCGTCCGGGATGGCGCTGATTGCCTGCAAACACCACCTGTTTCGCGGTATGCGCCATCCATGCTGAATGCAGGAATCAGGTACATACATGGCTGTGAGATGCTTCCCAGGTCCTCAATTGGCGCTTGAAGATGCTGTGGTCTCTCTTTATCAAGCCATTTGCGTCTCGTCAAAATCGCACCATCTGCGAATAACCTCGTCCACGGCCTGGATGCCCTTCTTGGACGCCTGGATCTCGAACCACTCCCTGTGCACCGATGTGCATCCATCGCAGTTGATCGGACCAGCGTGCAGCCCCAGACCCGACAGCTCGAGGTGGATCAGTCTCTCTACGCGGTGCACATGCGGCACCATGCGCGGCTGCTCTCCCGAGGCCTGACTTGCGCCTGGAATGTACGGGTAGTACCGCAACACCTCGATATCGTACGAACACTGCCGCGACCACTGCTGCATACGCCGCTGCACGTTCGCCGCCCTTCCGATCTTGATCAACATCTTATTGTCCGCCGAGCCTTTACTCGCGTTGGCGACAGCCGACACGACGTCGCTCGTTCGTCTCTGACGGCCTCCGCCTCGTGGAGGTGATGGCGGGGTGAGCAGCCCCCGCGCCTCGCTAACCGGCGCCCCGGCCTTTTTCGACGTCGGCATGATCCAGAACATGTAGATGTATCCCGGCTCCTCGGAGCTTCCGTACGGACGCGCGAGCTCCGCCATCAGCGCCGACGCCGTTTGGGGGTCTGTCGTGCCGGGGATCAGGGAGAGGTACTGCGCCGTCTGGGACTGGGAGAGTGGCTGCGGGGACGCCTGGTTGGAGCTCTTTCGAGAGTGACGGCTCGACGTGCTCATTCGACCAGAGTTGCTGGGCGCAGAGAGGTGGTTATTCGAGGGCCGCGAGGGGATCGCGGCAGAGCCGCCGTTCTGAACCGGTCGTGGCTGCGGGCGAGGCGGCGTGTCCTCTTCCTGGACTTCGCCGAGTGGAATCGTGAGGCAGCAGAAGTGCAGCCCCCTCTCGGGCTTCGGCTTTTCATAGTTGTTCGCATCCGACTGGCCGCCGTTCGGCCGCGGGCGGCTCTGCTTCTTGGAAGGGTGCGAGCCGACGTCGACGAGGCCTAGACGATCTGCGAGGGTGTCGATGCTGGTGCGCTCTTCGAGGATTGGTTGGCCGGACAGCCTAGGACCGGGACTCGACTGGGAGGGACGGCTCGCGGCTTGGTCTTTGTGGTGGTGGCAGTAGAGCGACTCTTCCTTGGCGGTGGGCGAGAGGAGCTTGCCGTGGACGGGAGTGATGGCGTTGCGGCAGAAGTTGCCGTTGGTGGTGAGGCCTTTGCAAGTCGTCATGGGGTCCTTGGAGTCGGACCTGCCGAGGCGGTCTTCCGGGGTGTTGGCGACGTAGCCCATGGCCTTGAGAGTCGGGACAATAGCCTTAATGTTTTTGGCGGCTTTGTTCTCGATCGTGACAATGGTATTGTTTGTGTTTTCGCATATGCTTTTCTTCGAGCGAGGAACTGAACAGCAACAAAAGACGAGAACCCCCGACCCCCCTCGCAGGACAGCGAGCCAAGCTGATATACGGCAACGACAGCGATGAGGCATAAAGCACTTGGCTCACGACACGTCAAGGGCGTGAATCAGGGCAATCGTCAGGGCCAGACCGGGCCTTGGTCGCGTGGCCTGCAGCATGTTGACTTGTGTGGACTCTGTACGTGACGGTAGCAGCTTTCTGAGTCCGCTGACTGGTGACTGACCCGGCGGTTGGGGCTCTCGGTTCTCGCGTACGGTGCCTAATCCATCAGCGCCGGCCCATTTTGGGTGCATTTTTGGAGCATTTCCGGGGGTCGCGAGAGCACTCCACGCAATGGAATGGCGGTGGGTAAGCGCCCAAAGAGAGCCCTCCCGCTTGCTGGCGATGTGATCGGGTCGCCAGATGGGGCTTAGCCTGCACAGCCTCACGTAGTCGTGTGGCTCAGCCTTAGGCACGTCCCCAGCCACGCTCTCGACCGTCTCCGTAGTTCCCCCAAACCTGGAAACACCAAAAACTCATCACCACTTCCGCTTCCACACCAGCCGCAATAGCTGCACTTCGAAGTCCGGCTTGGTGCAGAGTCATAATGGAGGAAGTAATCATCAGTTCTATCACTTCTCAGGCTCATCTAACGCTCAAAGAACTCGACTGCAGCGTGGGATTTCGGCCTGATCTTTCAGTCGCGCATGCATCGGCGCGGTCGAGAGACTTCCTCATGTCAAGATTTGAACCTCACACCATCAATTTTCTTGGGTATTCGACAGCCGCTCTTGATCCCCAGTAACCTTTTGGGACCAGGGATTTGACTGCTGTTGACTGGACCACCAGATAGATGCTTGCTTCGATTACGACGAGCCTCGCTACAGCTGCGATTGCCCTCGTCCGAGTTGCCTGCGCCGCAGAGAAGACGTCGCAGTCGCAAACATTGCACGCAATCGGCGACGGATGCAATGAAGACTGGGCTGCAAGCATCCTGATTCGCAGCCAACTTCTCCCAGCGTCGTCGCCAGCTCATGACCCTGCCATGGCTCACCGAAAGCTCGAAGCTTGCCAACGCTAATTGATATCTTGTACGCCAGTCTTCGGAAATACTCAAGTGTCGCATCCACTGCCAAGCCCGGCGTCCCTCGCCCATTTCCGGCGGAACAGTGTCCGTCGAGGCCGACAAGATCCACTGCTGCCCGTCTCAGACACCCCCGCCTTTCGACCACGGAAGATGGAGTGACTGCCGCGTGTCTATCGAGTGACGGTGGCTTGAATAAATGCTCTGCCCGAAGAGACCCGCCTTGCTATGAAGGAAAGCCGGCTGAGGTGGAGGGGCTCTCCGGATGGTGCGCAGCCGATGAAGACGCACAATCGCATCATGAAGGGGAGCTCATTTCAAAGCCTCACCTAGACAAGACCGTTTCGGGCCTCCAAGATTGCATCTGGATCATCATCGGAAAGCTCACATCATGAGATGGCTCCTCATCAATCTCTACCGGCAAAGACGCTGTAGATGAAGTTTTTGCCGACGAAAACCCACACAACCCCTTCACCAAATACTCCTGCGCGTGTGCCTGCAGCTTCCCCTGAAAGCCGGTAATCTAATCCCGAAGTCCTGGACGCGGCGAGCAGAATCACACCACGAACGAACCATCGGGAAGTGGGCCCCCCGGGGCGATGCGGTCTTGGGAAATGGGTCCCCTTCAGCTGCAACGGCTCCCATCCTTCTTCGGTCTCTGCGTGCCACCAACCAGCCCTTTGATCCAATGTCCAATGGAAACAAACCGCCACTTCTCCTGATCGCTGTCATTTCGTATTCGGTTTCCGAATGGTCCCTGGCTTCGCTGGGAGAGAAAACATGCAAGCTCGTCGTACGGTGTACCACACGCTTGAGCGGATGCCGGTGAATTTTGATCGTGCCATCGGCGCCTGCGAACCCTTGCAGATGCGCCGCTTCTTTCCCTTCCAGAAGCCATGCTTCCAAAGCCCGCCAACAGAGAAGTAATCGAAGTCTCCACTGTAAGGCAGATGATTTATATTCCTCTTTTGCCCCCTTTGCCACCTCCGGAGACGTCTTGAGCTCTTTGGTTGCAGTCATCGCATCTCGAGAGTCGTATTCTGTTTTTTCCTCGGTTCCTTGTTCCCTCATTTGATTTGGGGTGCGATCGAAATCATGGCGTCCTCGGTATCTTGGTACGACCTCTTGGTCCTTCCCGGCTTACATCGTTGTCTCGCTATCGAGTAAGATGAGTCGTATAAGCTAATGCAACTCCTGCAGGAACTCGACCGTCGTGTTCCCCAACCAGACCGACTCTCCCCAGAGCTACCTCGGCGTCCTCGACGACGTCAACAAGTATAATGTCCAGCTCAACATCATCGAGCGCCTCTGGGCGGCCTGGTACCTGTGGATGCAGAACGACATCCTCGCGACCGGCATCATGACCTTCGTCATCCACGAAGTCGTCTACTTCGGCCGCAGTCTGCCTTGGGTCATCATCGACGCGATGCCCTATTTCCGCAGATGGAAAATCCAACAAGTGAGCCGAACCATCCTCCTTCGTACCCCGGCAAGGGTCGCAAACACATCAGATCCCGCCGGGTTGTGAAGCAGAGAAACGAAACTGACAAAGGACCAACAGCAAAAGATTCCAACCTGGAAGGAGCAGTTCGAGTGCGGCGCTCTCGTTCTCTTCAGTCACTTCACCGTCGAACTCCCTCAAATCTGGTTCTTCCACCCCATCGCGACATGGTGCGGCCTTGACTACGGCGTGCCCTTCCCATCCGTCTCGAAGATGGCCTACCAGATCGCAATCTTTTTCGTCCTCGAAGACACCTGGCACTACTGGGTGCACCGCGGCGCTCACTGGCCTCCCCTGTATAAGGCCGTCCACAAGATGCACCACTACTACTCGGCGCCCTTCAGCATGACGGCAGAATACGCGTCCCCCATCGAAGTCATGTTCCTCGGCCTCGGCACCGTTGGGTCTCCAATCCTCTGGGTCTTCATCACCAAGGACTTGCACCTCTTCACCATGTACGTGTGGATGGTCCTGCGCCTGTTCCAAGCTATCGATGCGCACTCGGGCTACGACTTCCCCTGGTCTCTGCACCACTGGCTGCCCTTCTGGGCCGGCGCGGAGCACCACGATGTTCACCACGAGAAGTTTATCGGAAACTATGCGTCGAGCTTCAGGTGGTGGGATTACATTATGGACACGGAAGCCGGTGCCAAAGCTCACCAGCGCAGGCGCGAGGCAAAGTTGGCAAAGACGAAGAAGGCTCAGTAGAGCCGGCCGGAAACACATAATGGCCTCATAGCTTGCAACCCGGTGAATGAGTCTGGGAAGCCTTGGAGGTGACGAAGTCGTCGCCGATGAGAATCGGCCACGCACTCCTTACGGCCGACGCGACGACTTCTTTATGATGAATTTTAATTTAATTGGATTTACATAGTAATGCGACGATCGCTCACACCACAAAACTACCCTTGGACGCATGCGATACTTCATCATCATCGCTCCGTTGCAGCCTAGTGAGAGGCCACTTTACCGACACCGCCCATTGGCGGCGGCGGTGCACATGTGGAACGGCTGACGTCTCCTCCGAGGTCAAGGCGTTCGTCTCCAAGCATCGCCAATCTTATGAACTACACATCAGTCGCCGTCAAAATGAACATTCTAGAGCCGGTCGAGACGAGCATGAAGAAATTGAATTTGGAACCGGCCACGATGTCTCTCGACGACTTGCCGACCGAGCTTATTCAACGCATCGCGTCGTTCTGTGACGTCGGAGACATTCACGCTCTCACCTGCGTCTCGCGCAGCCTGCAAACGGCATGCAGCAATCCCTTCGTCTTCCAGGCTCAGCTCTGCCGTCATGTGAGCTCTCGAATCGCGCTTTTGACTGCACCCAGCTGATGAAAGACGAACAGGCGCCTAGCCCCGAATCTCAGAAAGTCGTCAACGAGAACGCGCTCGCTCAGTCAATCAACGCTTCTCTCTCCGCATCCTACCCGTCGTCCACCGAACCTGGTCAACTGAGCCCGGAGGCCCGGACAATCTGGTCCCACATTGCCGCCGTGGCTCCGAGCCTCCGGGATCTGTCTTATGAACTGGACGAGCTGATGCTCCCGTACCGAGCCGTATCTTTCCAGCCGGCCGGCGGCGTGAAGCTTCCCTCGGCCGATGTCCTCCAGAACACCCGTAGCGTGATTGGAACGTTTGCGACCTTCTCCGTCTTTGGGCGTACGTCGCAGGAGCAGACCTAGCACTTGATTACTTCACTGACGAGCGCCCAGACGTCTCCGCAATCGACCTCGGCGTCGCAGCGGCAATCCCGGGCCTCCTCATCGCCCTCACCGACCCCCACAACTGGGCGATTCATATCTACACCGAGACCAGCATCGACCTCCTCGTGCGCCAGCAGGCATTCTGCCTCGCTCTGGGTCTCCTCCAGACGCAGGTCCTGAACAACATGGGCGTGATAACGTACCATCTTTCCAACATGGTCACCTGGGACGAGGAGCGCACCGCCTTCTTCAAATTCAAGAAGTCGTGGGAGGGCAGGCAGACGATCGCCCTGTTGGCGCAGGCCGTGCTCGCGCACCTTTTGAGGAGCAGTATCGCTGGTCGGCCGGCGAGGGAATACCTCCCATCACCAGAGCGTCTCCCATTTGCGGACAAGGCGCTTCTGCCGCTACCGAGCCCCGTGCTACCTGACGAGGCGAGGCGGCGGGTTTCCGCGTTCTCGTCGACCGAGTCCTGGGATCGCTGGAACCGCACGTATGTACGTTGTCTCGCCGAGGAGATGGGGGATGGGGAGTGGTTTGGTTATTTCACCTGGAACACGGCTCGCAGTGAGGCGACATTCCTGGAGACGGGCCCGATTGAGAACATCCACTTCAAACGAGGCGAGAAAAAGCCCTCATCCAACTCACAAGGCGGCGTCGTTTACGAAGTGAGAGCCCACGAATGCAAGGAACCGTCTGGCTCGTTCGCCTTTGAGGGTGAGTTCTTCGAAGAGTCCCAAAGCTTGGTTCTGAGAAAGATTCACCGCAACGGATTCGAGTACAACTTCCGCGGGTGGTTCACGCCCTTGGGCATCGCGGGGACGTTGGACCCTTCGCCCTGGGGGATGCCGGGGTGGTTCTGGTTATGGAAGAGGGAATGGATGAGTGAGGCGGAGCCGAGTCCGTGAGGCAGCCTTTCTCGTGTTGTCTTCGCGAGATGCGACTCTGACTTCTGCGGTCATTATATCGATGGAACCTCAGGGCGTTAATTCAACGCAAACAATTTCATCTTACTACCGTGATCTATTCATCATACTCGCTTCGCGACTGTGAGTCGGGCCTTATTCCCTCGCGCAAAGCAAAGAGTCATTCTGGCACCGATTCCTCTGATTGAAGACCCCGGCTCTTGATCCCGCCCGCGGTGGTCTCCTCATCTCAAATCTCACCCGGCGACATGAGGCTAGCCAAAGTTCCATTCTAAAGTGTCTTTTCCTTTCTCGCCTTACAGCTTCGCGCCCTACGCGATGTGACACGGTCGCTGCGCCTATGTGGCACGGCGTGTCTAATTTAGGCGCCCTTTCAGCTTTTTCGCCAAGGGTCTGGTGAGCCTTGATAAAAGCAAAGCGAGTCATCGTAGGGCTCATCATTGAGCTGGGCTACCTATGGGCAAGCACTTCAATGAGTTTGGCCTCATCCCCTTCGCTCATAAAGTGCTTCTCCTCCATCCCCAATTTTGTTTCCCTGTCGGCCACGTCGTT
This sequence comes from Colletotrichum euphorbiae, assembly GCA_037178605.1. Classification (NCBI taxonomy): domain Eukaryota; kingdom Fungi; phylum Ascomycota; class Sordariomycetes; order Glomerellales; family Glomerellaceae; genus Colletotrichum; species Colletotrichum euphorbiae. The sequence goes on along the minus strand of JAXCEF010000571.1, from coordinate 21,819 downwards.
CCTCTCTATCTCCTGGATCAGGCAGCCATTCACATTCGTTCGACTCATCAACGGTCTCGCACTTTTACCCGAATAATCATGCCCCGATACTTCGTACCAGCCCTGGCTATAGCTGCCCTTGTCCTCGCCAAAACAGACAACGAAGGCTGCACCTCCTTCACCTCCACCGTCACCGTCCGCGCCGAGATCGGCTACGGCAACATGTACGAGTCCGTCGTCTGGTACGTCCCCGACACCCTCGAGATCTGCGAGGGCGTCGACTGCAGCGGCGGCCGCGCCCCACCACGCAACGTCCCCGGCTGCCCGCGGTACTCCGGCAACGAGACCGTGATGCCGAAATTCCTGCCGACGGACCCCGCGGCCCCGCCTGTCAGTACGGTTATAACGGTGACGCCGACCAGAACGAGCACCGTCGAGACCGTGACCAAGACGGCGACGGCGACGGCGGCGGCGGAGCCGTCTGCCGCGTCGGGACTGAGAGTCATAGTCAAGGTGCTGCTACCAGTGGCACCACGACCAGCGGATCAGCGGCGACGGAGAGCGCGAGCGGAAGCGCCAGCGGGACCGGAGCCGGCACGGGCACTGGCACAGCGGCTTCGACAGCGGCTACCCCGGCGGGGGCGGGGCCGACGGCAAGGGCTGGGCTTGCGGCTGCGCTTGGTATCGCGGCTGCCGTGGCGCTTGTGTGAGATCGAGGTCTGGCGAACATCAGAAACGGGGTGCGGGATATCCTGTTATGGATAGGATTATGCCTACGAAATTTAATGCTGAGGCCTAGTGGTTACACTTCTAATGCGCCCCGACGCTCATAATCCTGCATCTGGAGCCTAGCGTTGCTTCGCACTGACCAACATGAGCAGAGTTCGTCCTCTTTCGATCCTGTTGCTTTTAATAGAATATTCTTGTCCAAGTCGACTTGGCGTTTGGACGAAGGCGGGGAAATCACACAAGATGACCGAATGCTGAGAGTTTGGCACACTTGTCATCAACAAGAGCAAGATTGCTGCAGAGATTCATCATCCTTTACCATCGCCGTACCGTCGAGTACAAAGAATCATGTCCAAGCCAACCATCATCCTCGTCCACGGCTCCTGGCACCGCCCGGATCACTATCGCCCATTCCTCGACATCCTGGAACGGAAGGGGTACCCATGCGTCGCCCCGACCCTACCCTCCGGCAACACTCCCCCGCCGGAGAATCCTACCCAAGCGGACGTCCACTGCATAAGGGAGGCCGCCCGAAACGTGGTGGAACAGGGCAGAGAGGTCATTGCCGTGGCTCACTCGTACGGCGGCGTCGTGGCTACAGAAGCGTTTGCGGGTCTCGGCGTCAGGAATCGAGCCGCGGAGGGAAGGCGCGGCGGCGTCCGGTGGCTCGTGTATGTCACGGCCTTCATGTTATCTGGCAACGATTGCATGGGGGACGTCTTGACACCGCAGGATGCGATGTGGTTGGGTGTCGAGGTATCTCAGCCTGGCGTTGACGACGCGCAGAGTTTCTGCAGAGTGCTGACATGAAAGTAGGGAACAGAGGCCGTTTTTGCAAAAGAATATGACCAGGGATCGTTTTTCTACTCTGACATTCCCAAGGAGCATCGGGCGAAATGGCAGAGTTTGCTGCGGAGCTGTCCTATCTCTGTCGCGGCTTACGTGCCTCGAGAAATGGCTTATCGAGACATCGACACAGTTTATGTGTACTGCGAGAATGACCTCGCGGTTCCCTTGACTGTTCAAAAGGCGCTGGTGCGTAAGGTGAAGGAGCTTGGGATTCGAATCAAGGAAGAAAGCTTACAGGCTGGGCATTTCCCGTCGCTAAGCATGCCGGCAGAACTTGCTGAAGTTGTCGAACATCTGTCAGATCATCGATCACGCCTTTGACATGAGTATTCACTGTTATGATAAAGGATCTTTAGCTAGCTACTGTACACGAGTCCGAATAACTTTCGACGTAATCCACGCGCATGCTGCTGAGCAACTCTGTAAATCGGATGCATGTGGTGCCGAGATGTTTTCTCGGATCATCATACGAGATAAACACGACAGCCCTTGACATTCTGCCTGACCCTCTTGTGGATTCCAGCCGGACACTGAATTCTTGGATGTACGACTAAGAACATCGAACAACAGTCAGCGCAGTCCACCACGCCAGACTCATCGTCATGCCGCATCCTTGACCCGAGTAAACCTAAGGCCCCGGGACCCCCTCACTAAAGGCCCCGCCGCATGTTGGCCTGGGCCATTTCTACATACTTTCGGCATGGTGGAGGGAGCATGAACGATAGCATCAGACGAGGAGCAGCTTGAGAGAGAGCTGCAGGAAATAAACATGAGCCGACCGGACCGCACCCGGGGTGCCGCGTGCACGCGGCCAAGGGGAGGGGCGGAAACCCCGGACCACGTACCCACATCATTCTTCACCCCGGGCCCCGGCTCCATGTCGGCATCGGTTTCCAAATCCTGGGGCGAGGCAATCCACGATACGCTCTAATAGTACGCGCGCGCGGTTAACTCGTCTTACAATGCAGGATACCGTTCCTTCCTCCTCAGACGAAGGACCCCGAGAGCCGTCATTTGATGCCGGCACGGTTGGAAATGAACCGGGATGGGGTCAAGTATTCTGCTAGGGCTCATTCGACGTTTTGGGGTACATAATTCTGCCGTATTCAAACGTCTGTCATGGGTCCCTTTGTCTTACAGATTGTTTGTCTAGTGGCGTCTGACGGCTGTCATGGCGGCGGCGGTCTCGGGCTGTGAGCGAGCTCCGTGTCGGGACGGGGCAGAATAGCATTGGCCGCGCCGCTCGGTATTCGAATTCCTTTTCATTGCAAAGACCGAGAGCGACTTACATATAAATTGATGGAGTTCCCACGTTCATAAGACCTATGGGCCACAGCTTTGCTAACATCAAGCTCGACGAAACATCAACCCAACATCACTTCATCGGAGGACCGTCGCAAGCCACCAAAATGCCTTACATCGTCGCCGTCACCCCTCAAATCGCCCCCGGCAACAAGGATGAGTTTCTCGCTACATGGCCCTCGATCAAGGCCGACATTGCCAAACAGCCAGGCGTCCTTGGTGTCGCGGGAGGCGAGGTTGTTGGCGAGAACTTCTCGCCAGTCTCCGACTTCAAGTTTTGCCAAACGATGTGTCAGAAGACCCCCCGTCAAAACCAAGAATCTCTCCTCGTCTAACTTGGTCTTCCAGCATTCGCATCGGCCGAAGAGGAGAAGGCATTCGCCGAGTCGGCATGGGCGAAAGACCACTTTGACCAGGCCAAGGCAAAATTGGCCGGGCCACCGACGATTAGAAAGTTCCAGACCGGGGACTATTCCACCGCGCCGCCCAAGGCTCTGACGCAGTTCTCATTCCTCGAGTTGACGGACGAGGGCAAGCACGACGAGGCGAGGCGGGCGTGGATGGATCTCGAGGCGGCAATCGGGGATAAGTCCTTCGGTGGACGTAGCGTCGACGATGGCCCGACTACTGGCTTGGGCGTTCTTGGATGGGACAGCAGAGATGTGAGCATACGATCCCGCCGTGTTCGTGCGAACGATTCTGACGCCCTGAACAGCAAGCTATCGAAACTTATAAGAAACCCGAGGTAGCGTCGGCGTGGGACAAGTACAAGAGGCTCGGGAAGACTACCACCATCTTGGTGAAGCTTCAAGCTTGAGCACTGATATGAAACTAGTACTGGGAGTGTTTGTTGGTAGAGGATATTTAGAGGATGTCACCCATTCACTTGATGCTTTACTGGAGAGATAGTGGTAATCGATGGCATTCACCAGAGCCGTTCGCAGCAACAGTGACATGATGGCATGTCTATTTACTAAGAAATTCATCAAAGACTTACCCTTCGCCCTCTCATATATAAACCTACACTCTTTTGCCTTACAAGCACGTTCTTTACACAGCTCAAGACACATCTAGGACCAGAAACACCCACTCCAACACCACAACAACCCATAACCTTACCCTACACCTCAACCTTTCCCCAATCTTGAATCGACCCACTCCAACACCACAACAACCCATAACCTTACCCTACACCTCAACCTTTCCCCAATCTTGAATCGACATGTCTTCCTCCGGAAGTAGCAAAAAGGAGCAGGAGCAACATCGCTCCGGAGGCTATATCAAGAACGACAGCTTCGCCTGGGGATCTAAGGGTAAGGATTCTACCTATATCGTGTTACGACCTATTATGCAAGGATAACAGTTAGCCGACCCACTAAGGCGTTAGGCGGCTGGGATAGGATATTAGTACTATAGGATCACGGGAATAATAGGGTTCACTTAGTATAGAAGAACTATAGTATAAGTCATATAATAATAAGATAGGACTGAGTATATAGTGTAGATCACTAAGCGCTTAGCTAGAGTAGCTGAGCGCTTACCCCTAATTACTGAGTAATTACTAATACCTAATTAGTAATTAGTAATAAAGGTAAAAGGACTATTTGGGACTTATATATAGTATGGGCTTGGGACTCCTAAGAATAGACTTCTATAGCTCTTTAGTAATTAACTTCGTGATTTCCCTAATAGGTACTCTCAGCTTTACCTTATATTACAACCCCTTATGAGGACTATAACTAATTACTATACTCCTTAAACCCTAAGATTTATTTAGTAATATAGCCTAGTAAGACTATACTATTAACCTAGCGTTATCCCTTAACTTCTATTAGTAGAACCCTACTATTAGATAGCTAACTATAATACTTTAATTGCTTCTATTTAGTAAGTTAACCTTTAACGCTACTAAATAGTATAAGATAGGAATTATATTAACTCCTAATAATAACGCGCATCAAGCTAATAACGCTAGGAACATATAACCTATAGCCCTAAGACCTATAAATAACTAATAGGCCTAGATAGCTCCTATAAATACCTAGGAAATAATAAGCCTTTAATAGATATATAATATGATCCTCTAGCTCCAGCAGGAAAACGCACAACTAGCTACCTAGCTTAGACCTAAGGCTAAGTACCTAGAACCTGCTCTATACTTAGGAGAGCTAGGAACCCTTTAAGGATTTCTCACCCACACCTAAGCCTATCTTTATTACTATACTACCTCATTTTAAGATAAAACTATAAAAGTTTACTAAGCTGCCTCCTTCCTTAGGGGAAATACTCTCACTTAGTTTAAACTATTAATAAGAGACTAACTAGGCAGACTATATGACTAGTAAGATAAAGAAACTTAGAAAGTATTTGGGAAGTATAGCAAGTTTAAGAAGAAACTTCAGGAAGCCTTTAGGAGCCTAGATAAAGAATAAATCGCTAAATACAAACTCACTAATCTCACGCAAAAGGGATTAGCTAGTAAGTATACTACTAAGTTCTAATAGATTTTATCTAAGCTAGATTAGAGAGAAGAAGCCCTAATAGCTAAATTCTATTAAGGCTTAAAAGAAGAAGTTAAGGATAAACTTATATAACTTAACCGCCCTAAAGAACTCTACTAATATATAGATATTATAATTAAAATTAATAACTACCTCTATAAATAACGCCTTAAACGTAAAGGATAGTCTACTTAAAATAATAAAGTAGGATAAAATAATAATAGAAGAAAGAGTAACTAATACTAACCTAATAATAACTACCGCGCTGAACGAACTTCTAACTACAGGCATAACCCCAGGGCACCTCAGTATACTACTGCCTATAGATACTATAGTAGACCTATAGACCTTAGCGCAGCCTATAAAGATAATAAGCGAAATAATAACTAGAAGAAAGATAAGTAATACTATAACTGCAATAAGATGGGATATCTTGCCTATAAGTGCTAATCTCCTAAAAAGGAACGCTTTTAACTAGTACCTAAGAAATAATAAGTAAGTCTTACTATTAAAACTATACCTCATAAATAACTTTATTAGACTACTTGCTATAATAATAAGTGTGGAACCCACTTAGACTATAAGGAACACGCAGGATAGTACCTAAAAAACCCTCATAGGTTAGGATATAATACTACTAGTGTTCCCCTAGTACCTATATATACCCTAGTAGTAGGATACTAAACCTACTTAAAGGCTAAAAGGAAAACTAATAAATAGCTTGATGAAATACTGCATACGCCCTTAGGCGTGGATATCAAAATCAACAACAAAGTCTATATTACTAGGCTATAATAAGGACTTTAAGCATGCAAGCTATGAGTAAGAATGTAACCTGAAGAGGTTATGTGGTAATAATAGATTAGGTTACTATAAGCCTATATTAAGAGATAATAAGATACTAGGAATAACCCTGAGCGAATCTAGTAGATTAATAATAAAATTAAGGACTAAGCAGCAAAAGAACCTATATGGAATTATGAGATATAGCCCTCTTAAGAATAATAAGATAAGCTCTATTATGCTAGAAGAGCTAAATGGAATAGACCTTCTGCTATAATAACTAATAGATAGCAACTAGACCTAGAGATAGAAAAATAGATCAAATAAACCTAATTTAAAATTAATAATACCTCATCTAAAGAAGCTAGATTAGAGCTAGTTAACTACTTAAGGTACCTCTATAAGAAGAAGATTAACCCCCATTAGGATAACTAGGAGATTGCCTTTTATAGTATACCTAGACGCAAAAGAAGAAACCTCTTATTTATAATATAAGTTAAAGGAGATTATGCCCATCTCAACCCCATATATAACTAACACTATCATATGTTCTAGGCTTAGTGCTTCATAGACCACTATAATAAACACTAAGCTAAGAAGTATAAGTATAACTTCTACCCCTAAAGATATAATAATAGACCTATCATATAATACTACCTAGAGAACTAACTCCCCATATGGGACTTAGTCAAAATAATTATTAATAATATAGTACTATTTAAACTATATTATTACTACCCCATAAGATATCTTAATAACCCCTATATAGAATAGAACTAATATGTAAATAATAAATATTAAATCTACTTAGAAGAAAAAGCTAAGGCATGGTAAAGATAACTCTAGAGTTAATAGTTAAAACACTAAACTTACCTACTAATAAGAAATAATAATAGGCAAAGATAATAAGGTTCCTATATAGTATAATAGCGCTAAAGACTTAATAATATAAGTATATATAAGTCTAAATAATACTTAATAGAAAATAGATTATTATAATAATTAATAGTAGAGCCTAAGGAAACTTTATTTCGCCTAGAATAGTAAATAAACGATAGATAACCTAGAATAAGAAAGTAGCTAAAGACTACTATAACCTCAATACTATTAAAGGAGAATAGGTTTAGTATAGTGGAGGATATATTAATATGGAGACTATATAACTCCCTTTATAGATCTATAGCTGGAATAAGCGACTGAACTTCGATATTATAGAGATAAAAGATAAATATAATATTATCCTTAGAAAACTATAGTTATATAACAGTAACCTACAAATAGATTAGAGAATAAGCTAACTCCATTAGGACTAGGATTTAGTTACTAAGCAGTAGCTAAAGAAGGACGCCTCAAATAAACCTCATAAAACGACTAAAGCAAGAGGATTCCTCACCTACCTATAAATTAAGGATATAAACGCTAGGATGTTATTAATAATAGATATTAATAAGGAAGATTAATTACTATCTATCCCAGTAGAATACTAGTAGTATAATAAGCTATTTACTAAAGAACTTAATACTGAATTACTAGAGTATAGTAGCTATAATTATGAAATTAAGCTAAAGCCTGGAAAAGAACTAATATTTAAAAAGATCTATAGAATTAATTAAAAAGAAATAGAAGTACTTAATGCTTACCTAGAAGAGAATCTCAAGAAAGGATTTATTTAACCCTTAATATCCCCAGTAGGGTATCTAGTACTCTTTATACTTAAGAAGAATAGGAAGAAATAATTATATATTAATTATTAGAAACTTAATAATATTACTATTAAGAACTATTACCTATTACTACTTATCTTTAAGCTATGCGATCTCCTGTATAGTGCGAACTAGTTTATAGCCCTTAACCTTAAGGGAGCTTATAACCTTATCTGTATTAAGGATGGCGAAGAATAGAAAATACCCTTTAGAACATAATGCAGACACTTTAAGATGCTTGTAATGCCCTTTAGACTCATAAACGCCCCCACAATATTCCAGATTATAATTAATAAAACACTCTAATAATGCCTCAATAGGTTTATTGTAGTATACCTTAATAATATTCTTATTTTCTCTAAAATATCAGAAGAATATAAGAAGTATATATATAAAGTACTTTAAGGACTATAAGAATTAAACCTCTTAGTTAAGCTAGCTAAAAGTAAATTTCACTAATAAGAAGTTAAATTCCTTAGATTTATAATTACTGTAGGAATTATTTAGATATCTAAAAATAAAATTAAGGTAGTTTATAACTAGCTTATACCTACTTATATTCAGGATATATAATTATTCCTTGGATTTATTAACTTCTACTAAAGATTTATTAGAAACTACGCTGAGATAAGCTAATAACTCTAAGACTTAACCCAGAAAGATAATATATTCCAATAAACTAGAGAATATTAAAACGACTTCAAAAGAATTAAGCGATATATAGAAGAAGACATTATTCTATTTATACCGAATCTTAATAAACTATTTGAATTATAAACTGATGCCTCAGTTTTCGCTATAGGCGCATAAATTAAATAATAGGATAACGAGAATTAACTACAACTAGTTACCTTTATATTAAAAAAGTTTAGTAGACCTAAACTTAACTACTAGATATATAATAAAGAACTTATAGTAATTATTAAAGTATTTAAAGAATAGAGACTATAACTATTAGAAATAAAATACCTAGTTAAGGTATATATAAACCATAAGAATCTTTCTTATTTCATAACCTCAAAAGCACTTAATAAATAATAAATCAGATAATTAGAATTCCTATCTAAATTTAACTTTAAGATTAACTATAAGAAAGGAAATAAAAACGGCAGAGCTAACGCTTTTAGCTACTAACTAGACTATAATATCCTAGTACTAGAAGAAACCTAAGTTATCTTAAAATAACATAAGAATAGAAACCTAATGCCTATAATAAGACTCTTAATAATAGCTAGGAAGGTTAATACTAGCTTAACTAAGCGAATAACCCCTGAAACTATTAGGGAAATATACTTAGTACTAGCATATAGATACTAAGGCATTACTAAGATATAGAAACGCATCTAATAATACTATAATAAGACTACTATATAACAGGAAGTAGCAAATGCTATTAAAAACTGCGAAACTTATGCTAAAAGCAAACCCAGCTAATACTAACCCTATAGAAATATTCAACCACTACTAGTACCTAAAGCAGCATAGCAATCTATATTTCTAGACTTTATTATTAAATTACTAAGGTCAAAAGAACTAATAACTAATACTAAATATAACAGCATTTTAGTTATTATAGACTAACTCACGAAATATACCCACTTTATCCTATATATAGAATTAAGCACCGCAGAAGACCTTAGTTACGCATTTCTAAAAACTATTATCAGCTAACACAGCATACTAATAGAACTTATATTAGATAGAGATAAACTATTTACTTTGAAGTTCTGGAGATCCCTAATCTTGCAGCTTAGATCTAATTATAAACTCTTAACTGCCTTCTATCTGCAGACTAACGGACAGACTAAACAAATCAACTAAATCCTCAAGATCTACCTATACTATTATATTAATTATGAATTAGATAATTAGGTATTGCTACTACTAATAGCCTAATTCGCCTATAATAGCGTAATAGGAGAAAGTATAAAAGAATTACTATTCTATCTTAACTATAGATTTAACCCCACTGCATATAGAGAACCACAACAGGGCCCAGCAGCACTTAAAGCTGTGGCAGATATCAAGAAAATTTGAGAAATTCAATAGCAACTTCTCAAGGACCTCAAATTTGTGCGCGAACGCATGCGCAAATATGCGGATAAGAAAAGAGTTAAGGGACTAACTCTAAAGGAGGGAAATAATATCTATCTTACTTAAAAAACTATTAAAACTAAATAACTAAGTAATAAATTAGACTATAAAAAACTTAGACTATTCTAAATTAAGAAAAAACTATTAGATGTTAGCTATAAACTCTTACTATTAGATACTATAAAGTGCTATCTAATCTTTCATATTTTACTTCTTAAACTAGTACTATAAGGATTATAAATAAATAACCTTATTATTATAGAATTAAATAAACTAGAATATAAAATTAAATGAATTATTAATTATATTAAAGATAAGAATAAAACCTAATACCTTATTAAGTAGAAGGGGTATAGACATGAGGATAATATATAGGAACTAGCTATAAATCTCAAACACGCGCAATATCAACTCCACATATATTGGGAACAGCAAATAATAAATTAACTACAAATAGCACTCAGACCTAAGGGAATATATAAAGATAAAACCTAACTTATTCAACCTAAACTAATAATTAGACTACTATAATAAGATTAGCTGCAAAACTCTAATCTATTTATATAGCTAGGGATATTAGTAAACTAGGGCGCCTCACCTAATAAGAAATTTGGGGTGCTAGGATTCTAATTCCCTAAAACTATATCTAAATCTATTATACTAAAACTACCTATTAATTGCGCCTCATGGACTAAGGAAAGCTTAGCAGAAGAACTCTCTAATACTTTATCCTCCCCAGCTACTATAGAAGTTTCTTTATGACCCTTCTTAAAAACTAGCCTCTTAGCCTTATGAACGCGATCCAGCTTCGCAAGCGCCTCATTTACTTCAGCCTGCGCCTTCTTCAGCGCTTCTATTCTCTTTTGGAATAATTCCTCTATTTCCTCCTCCTTATTATCTAAATGCTAAGACTTGACTATTAGATTTTCTACTGCGAAATAAATTAGTAGTGAAATAAATAAATAAAAAATACTATGAATATTAATAGATCGTATTGTTAGAAGTATTATATAAATAATAAGTGCTACTAATAGTAATATATTCCCTATAAACTAAGGACCTGGGCAATATCTTATAACGCAGGCCCTTAGAATATTAATAATAGTAAGGTATAACTTTAAAACCGTTCTCTATGATATTAAAAGAATAATAATAATAATAAAGCGTAGAGATTATAGGATTTTTAATAACGCAACCTAATATAGTATTAGTATTATGAGTAAAACTAGGACGCACGATTAATAGATCCCCAACCTAGGACTAATAACCTACTTATATTAGGTCTTGAGGACAAAACCTTTAGAGAGGGAACCTAATATTATAACCCGTTATATAAGGATAATAATCTGCGAACCCACTGAGGCGTCGGGCGGCTAGGATAGGATATTAGTACTATAGGATTATGGGAATAATAGGGTTTACTTAATATAGAAGAACTATAGTATAAGTTATATGATAATAAGATAGGACTAAGTATATAATATAGATTACTAAGCGATTACTAATACCTAATTAGTAATTAGTAATAAAGGTGAAAGGACTATTTGGGACTTATATATAGTATGGGCTTGGGACTCCTAAGAACAGACTTCTATAGCTCTTTAGCAATTAACTTCATGATTACCCTAATAGGTACTCTTAGCTTTATTTTATACTATAACCCCTTATGAGGACTATAACTAATTACTATACTCCTTGAACCCTAAGATTCATTCAGCAACACAGCCCAGCGAGACTATACTATCAACCTAGCGTTATCCCTCAACTTCTGTTAGCAGAACCCTACTGTCGGATAGCTGACTGTAACACATTGACGACAAAGGCTGGAAGAGAAACAAGGCCGACAACTCTTACACTTATGAGTACCCTCCCCGCAAATACAACTCTGACGGTATGGTGAAGCCTTCGGGCTAAATGCGGTCATACGCTATAAGACCTCACAGGTATATTGATTCGTCAATGCCCAATGGGGACTGCAAAGATAGCAAATAACATGACACTACCCACAAAAGGATAGGAATAACAAAAATAGACTCAAAAGATGCGCGCCGTGATTCGCAGATCTAATGAGAAAGAATAGAAAGAATTAGCCTTGAAATAGAAGAGATATCGCTAAAATCATACATAGGATTTTTAAGATATAATAGATAATAATAATAATAATATTAATAATAACAATAGATAATAATAAGCGTAATAGATATCCTAAATACTAGATGCGCGCGTATATATGCGCATATAGGCTTATGTAATTACAGCTTTCCTGGCTATATGTGGGCGCTAAACCACATATCCTTTTCCAATCCTCCCCAAAGCTGGGACTATAGAAGCCCAAACCAAAAAGCTCCACAGGACAAAAAAATAACCAGACTTAAACCCATAACCTTTGCAACTACAACAGCAAGTATAAACTCATACCCCTATACTATAGACCTCTCTATAACTCAAACTATACTTCGGCAAGTGCTTAAATAAGTAGCATATAGCGTAATTAGACGGACCTTTCGTCAGATAGGTCTACGTAGCGGCAGCAGTAGCGGGTAGTAACGAGCGCAAAAGTCAGATCTTCTTTAGGGCCTCGCAGGCTTTAATAGGCGTAGCAAAGGGTAGCAATAGATAGCAGCAAGCAGCAGCATCAGGCAGCAGCAGGCACATAACAGCATGCGGCGCCAGGCACCGGCATCAGGCAGCAGTATTAGGCAGCAGCGCAGGCCGCAAAAAGAGCGTAATAATAACTGCAGCGATATCGAAAAACAACGTATTAGCGGCGCTATAAAGACTGCAAAAGTAGGCGCGTAATTAAGGGCGCGCGCAAACTATAAAAAAGAAGGGAAAAAGGGATAGATATAAGGGAGGAAAAAGAAAGCTAAAATGCCAAAAGGGAGGGGGAAAAAGTCGAAATACCAAAAGAGAGGATTTCAGGGTCTTCGCAATCCCCACTAACTTCCAAAAGAACGCGCAGTCCCTTCAGAGACGCGCAATCTGTCGGACTTTTACGCGTCAATTGGGTGAAAATCAGTGTGTGTATTTCGTAAGTTCTGAGGTATAAAGGTCTCCACCAAAATCTCTCCTAAATACAGGTACCCACAATCTAGCTATTAGTTGGGACGGATTTCAGGTCAAATCGGCATACGCCCATCGGCATACGCCCAGTTCGACACGCCCCCTCAGGTTGGTGCCCAAAGGGTCCAAACTGGACAAACTAGCCAAAATAGCCACTTTTGTAAATCTCAAATCCCCCACTTATAGGCCCTTTTACATATAGCCCATTTGAGGGTATATCTATCGCTTTAAATCGCTCTCATTGTGCTTATCAAAACCTCTTAGTGGGTAGGAAAGAGTAATGCTATTTATAGAGCTTTAGCCTCTAATTCAGTACGTCTATTATCTGCGAGAAGTTTGCTCTTATCCGCGAGGTTAAGTTAGCTAATAAAGGTAGCAAAGGCGGCGGCTAGCAGGGCCTTTAGTATCCTATCTGCCATCATTTCAGCTAATTGGGTGTAAATAACCTCTATATAGTTATTCTGAATCTCTTATTGTAGCTAATAGTTATAGATATCTATATAGCGTAACTTAGTTTATAGTTAAATAATCTCTTAGGTTACTAGTCTAATTATTTAGATTTTATTATATTAGATAATTATCTTAAGGCTATTATGAGGCTAATTAACTATTTAGGAAGGGTCTCCTCTAGGGAGGGAGGTTTACCTATAAGGTAGTTATTAGCTAGCTTATAAATAGCCCTTCCTTTGCAGCTTATAATAAGGCTAAAAGCTCTGCTTCTATAGTAGAAGTTACTACTATCTATTATTTATTAGCCCTCTAGGCTATTATTTCTCTAAATAGCTTTAGTATAAAGGCTTAAGAGCTCTTGTAGTCTATTAAGTTATCTGTAAAGCTAGTATCTAACGCTACCTCAAACCTGTTAGTATCCCTCAACTCGTTAGTATCCTTAACCCCATACTTGAGACAGAGCCCTTTTATCTTCAGTAGGTATTATATAGCTCGATTAGCAGCTTAGTGGTGTTTTAGGCTAGGGTTTAGTTGAATCTTATAAGATAACTAACTATAAAAGCGATATTAGGCCTAGTTATTATAGTAGTATATAGTAGTAATCTAACCTTTTATTAATATAGCTAAATCTCTTGAGGCGTTGCTTACTCTTTATATAGTAGCAGCTCTTTAGTAGCTATTGAGGTATTATATTATAAGCTAGTATTAATATAGTTCTCTTTCTTTTAGTAGTTTTATTGACTTATTAATAAATACTAACTATAATAGCTATAGCCTATTATTTAGATAATCTTAAAGAACTTTAATCCTTAGGAACTAATATAGGTCTTAACTACCCTTAAGATAGTATTATTTCTATAGTTATCTAATTAGCGAGGTAGCATAACTATAATCTTCTAGGGAATACGCTATAACGTAGTTATTAACGTAGAAAAAGAATAAGACCTTACTGTATTGCTAATAGTAGTTTTCGCTAGGTATCTACTTAAAGTTAAGGGGATTTAGACTCTTTTTAAGGTATTATTACTATAAAAGAGGGGATCTATAAAGCCTATATAGGGCCTTTAGCAGCTTAAGCACTCTTCTAGGCTCTTAATACTCTGGAGGCATCTCTATACAGACCTCTTTATTAAGGTTAGTGTATATAAAGGCATTAATAGCGTTATATTAGATTAGATCTATATTAAATTAGTTAGTAATAGTAATGAGGGTCCTAAATAATATCCTAGCCAATATAGTAGTATAGGTATTATAAAGGTTGTGAGGCTACTAATTACCTCTTACTTTAAGTCTCGCCTTAACTTTTAGAAGCTTATTATACTTATTTAGCTTACAGGTATATACCTAGTAATATCTATTAGCATAGGAAATGTCTTCTCATGAAATAAGAAGTAGAACAAAGAGATAGAATAGGTACAAGGATATTCAGAAGGATAAATAGGTAGTTAAACCATATAAATCCTAAAAAAACAACTTGATATTCAGATAGAGAGAAAATGTAGATATGAAGAGGTGTTTTTTTTGTGTGTAAATACTCGTATCTAAAAGGCTAAAAAGCTGGGGGAAAAGGTAGGCATATATGTCTAGCCTTTTCTACCAGACTTCGCATTCGCAATATGCTTGCATTCGCTTTCGGCGCTTAAGATACGTTTAGTTACGCTAGCGCACGCTAGGGCGCGCTAGTACGTATGCGCTTAAGCAGTCTAAGCGTAAGTTTTTGCGCTTGAGCAGCCTGAGAGTGCATAATGCACCTATGCGCAGTTTTACGCCATGATCTCATGCTTCTAAGCGTAGGTTTACGCTAATGCATAGCTGCATGCGCTAATGCGATGTATCTTTTGCATAGTTTCAAGCTACTGCATAGCTGCATACGCTAATGCAATGCATCTCTGATTTCAAGCTACTGCATAGCTGCATGCGCTAATGCGTAATGAAACTTTAAATATAGTACGTATTAAAGTACGTTATTTCTAGGTTATATTTAGATTGGTTTTACCCTATCTATATAGGTTTAAACTATACACTATTCGATGCGGAATTGAATGGGAAATTCAAATATATAGATTATATTGTTATATCTCATATAGTTCTAGAGATATAGTACTTCAAAGATATAAGAGTAAAAGATATTACTTTTACTCTATTTCCTATAATATCTAAGGACTTTATGACCTTTTGCTACCTTTTGTGATATAGTTAGCTAGAACTAAGATATTTAGTAGCTCTAGAGATAACTGTCTTTAGCCTAAATAAACTTAGCCCTTATGGGGTGATTTTGTAGTTCGATATATAATAAGAGCAACTTTAGTAATAACTTCTAGTAGGCATTTTATTACTTTAGATTTATCCCTAAAGTTATTACTTCTAGGGCTAGAAATAGTAGCTTTATTGTGATATTTCGGGTAGGCTTATAGCCGCTTGCTAAAGGATTAATAGGTTAATTAGACCACATTAAGAACCTTTAACTATTATTAGTTTCACATATACGAGGCATATAACAAATATTAGGTTCACTTATATAAGGCATATAATAATTATTAGGTTCACTAGGTTTTACTCTTATGTGAGATTTATTAGTAGTATAGCTTAAGAAGACCGCCTTATATGAAGTCCTTGTGGTGACTCTAACTTTTAAATGGAAGTCTGAACTTAGGTTAGTATTATTAGAAACTACTGAGATATGCTCCCTCACGTTGAGGTTGGCGTAAATGCCTTCCTTAAGTGCTTAGAAGAATGTTAATTCAGGAAACTATGGGGGAGTTAGTAGCAGAGCAAATTTTACTTAAGAATAGCTATAAACTAGCTCTAGTATAGATACTTTACTATCTTTATCTTTAGTATGATATAAGTCGTTATTTAGGTTTATAATAGCCTTAGAGTTGCTCTAAATAGTAGTTCTTAGGTTGAGGAGCGTAGTATAGTGATTTTAGATCTTCTCTAGGGTTATATCTTTAAAGTTATTATAGTAAGTATCTATTTAACTATTAAAAATAACCTCCTTATTAAAAAGGATATCTTAAGTAGTAATAACCTCTCCTTTTAGAAGGTTCTAAATTCTATAGCTATTTGAGGTAGTATATCTAATTAGATAGCTAATCTAAGCTCTTGCAGCTAGCTGCTAGTAATAGTTTTAATGAAGTTGGGCGTCTGAAGTTATTATAAAGGCTTTACTCTTATATGCCTGAAGATAGGTTAGGTATTATAATACCCTCTTTTAACATCTTATAAAGCATCTCATAAGGCGTCTTTCACCCTTATTGCTTGTGTAGTATGTAGTTATATAGGTAGGTGGCTGCTTTTATGATTTTAGGCTATAGCACTATAAGTAGTGAGGCTAATAGTTATAGTAAACGGGCTTCTTGATTAATAATAGCTGTAATTCGTTTGGTGCCTCTATTTTAGGCTTGCGTATTAGGTGTAGATAGCTCTATTCTAATACCTTTGCTCTCGAAATATACTACTACTCTTAGGTATTAAAGAATCTTATTATTCGCTTCAGTAACCTGAACTTTAGTCTTATATTATATGTTAATTATTAATATAACTTTATTTACCACTTAGATAAGGTATTTACTTATTTAGTTAGCTAGATAGAAGTTTCAGGCAAAGCCTGAGGCTCTATTTGCTATAATAGTAGCTGATATATACCCTCTATATCTCTTATTATAGTTGTAGAAGTTAATAGCGATCCTTTCGCTAGGTTTCAATAATATTACTAACTCTCTTGGGGCTTAGGGGACCTATCTTATTATTTTTGCTATAGCGGAGGAGTTGCACTTAATAGTCTCAATAGGCTTATTGTTGTTATTAATATGGATGCTTTATGTAGCCTCATGTAGTTAATAAAGGGGTTTAGGTCTATAGTAGCTAATATGCTAATACTACAAAAGAGTTAAGCCTCAAAGGGGTCTGCAAATAGTTCAAGAATTATACTTTTAGTGAAGAGGATGTTTATATATCTTATTTAGAGTGGTAGTGAGTTTATAGCTATTAATTATAGCTATTACTAAAAACCCTATAGGGACGCATACTCCCTTATATAAATGATACTTAAGTAGATACTATTAGTTAATATTAAATATCTCCGCTATATAGGTATAATCTCGTTGTTAAAAGTAGTTCGGATCTAGGTTACTAGGTCTTATATCCCACTATATACCCTTCTTTAAAAATAGCCATATAGATATAAGGCTAGTAGTGAGGTTTTTATAATACGCCACGTTATTAAGTTAAAGAGTTATTAGTAGCTCTCTAGGGCCTTAAAGGTGAAGGTCTATAGACCCCTAGCTATTAATAGTAGCTCTTGAGTCCTAGTAATAATAAAATCGTTATGAGAGGCTCCCAAAGGTTAAGAAATCGCAATGGGTTATTAAATATATAGATAGTCGCTCTAATATTAAGTAGAACTAAAGAAGAGAGGGAGTATTAAACTTTATTAATTGCTATAATAGTCCCCCTATATCTACTATTATAGCTTCTACTATATAGTTATTAACCTAATAATAGACCTTCGCCTTCTTAAATTCCTCTACTAGATTACTACTAGGCTGGATCCTCTTGAGGATGTAGTTAATGAGGTTTTTATTGAGGTTAAACTATTTAGGCTAGTCTTCTAGAAAGGCGATATAGTAGCGCTAGAGAGTATATCCCTTATAGTAGTAGAGAGCATACCACCTATTATTACTGCAGTCGTTTTAGCGAGGCTTCTTATTATATAAGTCTTGTTAGCTACTAGCCTTATGCTTATAGCCTCCTCCTCGTTGCTAATGCTTGGGGTTCTTATCTTTGGTATTATTATTATTAACCTCAATAGTCGTGGGTCTAAATACACCCCTTCCAGGCTTACTTTTATAAGCTATATCCACAAGTCACTAAATAGCTTCACAAGTAGCCAGGAGAGCATCACTAGCCTCCAGCTTATCTTTATTAGCCTTCACGCCCATAAGTACTTAATAGCTACCAATCCAGGCAGCTAATAGAGAGTTACTCAAGACCCTATAGAAGTTATTAAACTATAGGCTTAACTACTCTATTTAAGAGACTTTAGCTACTTAGCCTTTAAAAATAGCTATATCCCATCGCTTAACCTAAAGGGTGATCTCTTCTCATATAGTAATAGTCCGATATTTCCTATTTAAGAAAATATCTCCATACTTACGCGCTACAGCCTTCTTTTAGTTAATAGCAGAGCCACTAACTCAGCCTTATAGCTTTAATACCTAAGTAGCAATATCCTCCTTTACTAAGCAGTAAGTCTTAAGGTATTAGCAATAGATAGTATCTAATATCTAGTCCTATATTGTGGCGATGTTTCTAATATGCTTAGAGTAGACCTTCTTCTCTTCTGCATATTAGGTTATTATAGTATTATAGAATTTCGTCTCTTTCTCGTCAAAGTTGCAAATAGCATCCTCTTTATTAGTAGGGGCTAAATTATTAGCTATTTGAGTACTTAAGTAGGCCCTAATAATAAGCCTTATATCTAAAAGGTCGGGTTTCATGACAGCATCACTAAGTAATAGCTTATCGGTCTTACTTAGATCAATATAGCGCCATAATTCAACTCTAGAGGCGCGAGCCTCCAGCTAATTAATCCATAATATCTAATCCTTCAGACTATTCAGCCAGATCTTCATGATAGCCTTATCAGCAGAGGCCTTAGATATATTGGGAGGCATTATAAGTAGTCGGTTAGATCTGCAAATATAGTTTTGAGGTAATTGAGGTGCAATTAGACGCGCGGTCCAGTCTCAATAGCTTCAGAATCAGGTAACAATATGTATAAGACTCTTAATTATTGGACTTTTATGCGTCAATTGGGTGAAAATCAGTGTATGTATTTCGTAAGTTCTGAGGTACAAAGGTCTCCACCAAAATCTCTCCTAGATACAGGTACCCACAATCCAGCTATCAGTCGGAACGGATTTCAGGTCAAATCAGCATACGCCCATCGGCATACGCCCAGTTCAACACAATCTCTCCATAAGCTAATAAGTCTGCAAATCGCCCATTCTCCTCTATCCAGCTTATGTTATCATTTTCATAGCAGCTAGAACCGCGATCGTCTAAAAAGGAGTATATACGTGTTGGTGTGTGCTATAACAGCGGGACGTCCAGATGCGACGAAGGCACCCCACTCTCTTAGAAACCTTTGAGGGTTATAGCAAAGAGCAAAAAGATCCGCCTCTAGGCACCATTAGGAAGAGCAGGAGCCCAATAGGACTACAAAGATAGCAAATAACATAACACTACCCACAAAAGGATAGGAATAATAAGAATTGGCTTAAGAGATGCGCGCTGTAATTTATAGATCTAATTAGAAGAGATATTACAAAAATTATATATAGAATTATTAAGGTATAATAGATAATAATAATAGTATTAATAATAATGATAATAGTATTAATAATAATAATAATAATAGTATTAATAATAATAATAATAATAGTATTAATAATAATAATAGATAATAATAAGTATAATAAATATTCTAAGTGCTAGATGCGTGCGTATATATATATATATATAGGCTTATATAATTATAGCTTTCCTAGCTCTATATAGGCGCTAACCTATATATTCTTTTTTAATATAAGTATTAATTCTTTAACTTTAGGTAGCTACTCTAAAATAAATTTAGGCTACTTAGCTACTGGGATGGGACAGGATGGCTTGGCTATTTAGTTAGCAGGTCTACTATTAATGGGGTCTAAAACGGAAGACTGCGATGCGGGGAGGGGATCATCACGGACTATTATCCATAGTCTTTTTTAGCCTCAAGGGGGCTTATACCTTAATAATCCCATATATAGTTTCTATAATATCTCTTTTATTAGAAGCCTAATTCTTCCCATTCTTTCTGATCAGGCCTGCAAATCGCGATACGCATCTTTTAAGCCTACTTTTATTATTCCTATCCGTTTGTAGGTAGTGTTATGTTATTTGCTATCTTTATAGTCCCTACTGAGCTCCTGCTCTTTCTAATAGTACTTAGAAGTAGATCTTTTTGCTCTTTGCTACAACCCTCAAAGGTTTCTAAGAGAGTGGGGTGCCTACGTTGCGTCCAGACGTCCCGCTATTATAATACATACTAATATATACCCACTCCTTTCTAGATAATTATAATATCTAGCTGCTATAAAGAAATAAAGAAATAATAATATAATATATAAATAAGAGCTAGATAGAGGAGAATAGGCGATTTATAGACCTATTAGCCTATAGAGGGATTGCTATAGCTAAGCGTTCTTTTGAAAAGTTAATAGGAATTATGAAGACCCTGAAATCCTCCCTTCTTTTGGTATTTTAGCTGGAACTGACTGTTTTTCCTTTTCTCTCTCTTATATCTCTCCCTCTTTCTTAATTACTCTTATCTACCGCTAGTCTTTTTAATTAGTCCGTTTTAGCTGAGATAGCTAAAAGGCTATAGATCAAACTAATATAGGAGAAATAGTAGTCTTACTGAGCTAATAAGTAAAGCGAGATTAACTATATTAGTAAAAGAATACTAATAAACCTATTTTTAATATAGCCTAAAGTACTAAGAGTAAGTATACTAATATATAAAGTATTTTAATATAGTGAGCTATAAGAATTTGAGATAGGAGCCTCGCTAGAGAAAACTTTCCTAATTTAAATATTGAGACTTAGAGTGGGATTACTACTAAAGTAGTAAGACTGAGGCTATAAAGCCTTTCTATATTTATTTATATTCCTTTCCTTTTTATTACCTTTTATTTTATGATCTAGAAGACCTACTATTGCTCACCCTTTACCTTTAGAAATATCAGGAAGTTATACTAGTCTATCTACCTAATAATATCTCACGGAGATTCAATAAATAATTACTTAATAATACTTAAATATAATTAATATAGTATTTGTAGACCTATAAATAATATATTTGCCTCTTATTCTAGTAACCTAGATACTAAGTCCTCTTCTAGTAAAGAGAAGCAGCTTAAAAAACAGTTTCTAAGCCCTTTATTTAATAAGATATAATCTCAAGCTTTAAATAAACTAGTCTCTAAGGATAGTAAGAATGGGCCTGCATATCTTAACTTAGGGCCTAACCTAGCCTCCTTAAGCCCTTTTAGCATAATAGCGAGAAGTTATACTAACTAGGACTTTACTATCCTAGCAGATATTCTTATAAAGTATCCCACTATCGCTGTGATGACTCCCTATTTAACTGGAGCGCCTAAGTTTATTAGAACTAATATCTCAGACTTCCTTATGGAGTATGAGAGCCTTTTAAAGCTATATTATAAGGTTGATAAGGATATAAAGAATAAAGTCTATATATATAGTTCTACTAACTATAGAGATATAGTGCAATTATATATTAATAAAGCTAAGACCTAGGC
>JAXCEF010000570.1:0-29843 GCA_037178605.1 Colletotrichum euphorbiae | reverse complement strand
CCCCCCTCCCCCCTGGGGGTCGGATGAGCATGGAAGCCCCCCTTTTTCTTGTTTCGTTTCGTTTTGGGCAGTTCTTTAGGGTTGCAAGGAAGCGGGACGGAGTTTGGGATGACAGTACGGTACGGTGCATATGCAATTAGCAAGACGCATCGGAAGCCGGTGGGGTGTCTCAAGTACACATTCCAGGTTCCCTTCCCTGGACTTAGATGCTGACTTCGGACCGCGAACGTGCGGAATAAGCTAGCTGCTTCTTTTCGAGTCTTCGTGGAGGGTTTGGCTCGACGAAGTTATGTGATGTGATGTCTTGCCTTTGGCCATCTCAAGCCTGTTCGCCAGAGCTACACCTCGCTCTGGCACACTTACAGCTACGAGTGTCTTCGCATAACCACCCAGTCGGCCCAAGCTGTCGCTTCCGTACTTTCCTTCTCTTTTTCGTGAATCGAAAATCAAGCTCATGACGACCTGTATGTCCCGCCTTGGGACGCGAGCCTTCGTCAATCATTTTCCGGTCGGGAGCGTTGCTGCGGGAACAAGATGTCGATTGTCTCAAGCAATCCTACAAAGACGTTTTCTGGATACTTGATGCTTAATCGCCAAACCAAGTCAGAACATCTCGGTCAAATATAATAGCGGAGAAGCAGGCCAACCCGCATCTGGGAATCGCAGAAACAATTCGCTCCCTACTTGGAGCAGATGACGGTAAGACTACTGCGAAAACGCACGATTTTGAGTCCATCACTTTTCGATGGCGATGTCCACCCCACCGAAAACCTCCATGGACCACCTCATGTATGTTGACGCAGTGTTGCTGCCAAGCACCATAACTCTGTGCGGTTCGGGGTCAAGTTCATCGGAGTGCTAGTAGACAATCGCACGCGAGGTGGACGAGATCTTCCATTCGTTGTGAAGGCTGAATAGAGCTAGACATGAAGAGGGAAACAGCGGAGCTTGCGGTGTTCTCACTCACTGACGCAGAGCTTTCTCTGACGAACAACATCTGAGCTGAGGCACCGACGAGCATCTCGTGCTACGAGTTGAGTTGCAACGTTAAACACATGACATAAGTTCCAAGGCCCTTGAAAACAGCGAGTCCCTAGAGCAAAAATGGGCATCTGCTCTGCTTTTCATTCCGGACATACCCCCTCTTCCTTGCAAATAATCACTGTTGCTACCTATTCAGCCTGCGAATCGAAAACATATTGAAATATAGGATAGACTTATTACATTTGTGACATCCGCTCGTTCATCAGTGGCCAACTGCACCCCTTTTTCTTCCCTCCCACGTTTTCTCACACCCAGCTTCTCATCGCTCGTGAGTACAGATTTCGACAAAGGAAAGTTTTGACAGTTTCTTCGTGCCTGGCACTACTATGTCGCCAGGTTACAAGGTCACCACAGAAGCCGCCTAGGTAGGTGGTCCTGGCAGTAGACCATGTCCGGTTTGGGCCGCCCTTGCGACGAGGAGGCAAAGCAACATGTTGAATCTGCTTCAAGATCCCGACGGAGTCACTCTCGATGTTTCCAATACGCTCGAACGCGTTCCAGAATATCTGTGACAACGATCATGTATGGCAACAAGCTCCCAGATACGCCTGGGACGACGTGTCCATAGAAGGCCCTGTACTGATATTGACGGCAGTCGCACCACAATCACCTCTGACCAAGGGCTCGTCCAGCTGCAGGGCGAACATAACGTGGAAGAATGGACATTTGGAAAGTCGAGTTGAGGTAGCGCCAGGGAAATGGGAATCTCTTGGCCACCCACCATTTTAGACGCTGTCACAACGAAAATCGCCGCATGTTGTTTTTTCCATCACTGAGCTGCCCACGAAACCAAGCTTCTCGAAAGTTCTCTGCTCCTTGATAAAGACTCCGTTGCGTGATTGATGGCGGAGAGGATGCGGGTCATACAGTCGTCGACGTTTCTGGCGTCAGAACTTTGCTTGAGTCTTCAGCTGGCTCCTCGTCGTTCATGAGTGGATGGGGCATGTCATCTGTTGTTGTCTTCTTCAGATGCTATGTTTTTGGATGAAAGATAGGCTGAGGTGATTATCTGATTCGCTCCAGCCTTCGCTGTCTCGCTCCCCGGAAAGCAATCACCCAAAATGGGTTTCTCGTCCATGCGGTGGTCGTCTGCTAGATTGGTTGCTTCTCTCACTCGACAACACCTCCTCAACATCTCTGCCAGAGAATGTGCTGCCATTAGCTGGTTCCGAGTCGTCTCCACCTCCGCCATTTCCAAACACAAATGCAACCATCAGCCGGTACTTTGGGCGACCGACTATCATGAACGGACCACCTATTGCATGTGAACTTCCCTTGATGACATTCCAATTTGCAGACATTATTTTTTCCGGCGGGGAACAATCTGAGCCATCCGCATTACTGCCAATGTTTCTCGGTGAGGTACAAATACTGCAGTCATGTTGAACGTAACTTCCAGTCTATCAAGAACATCGCGTCGTGGGTGTAAGCCGAAAGAGACTGGAGGAACCCGCGGCGCTATCCCAGCTATCCCCTCGAATGCCAGCTCAGTCTCCGGTCCGCTCCAGTCATCTTGTAACTCGATTGCTGACCATGCGTATTTTTTGGATTAATCTAGATTCAGGCGGACCCATGACGTTTGGACTGGCCGAAAGATCGGAAGTCTGTCTGTTCGTATTTTGGGATTACTTGTGCTGTTGAGAATGTCGATAGCCCCATGATCCACTTCACTGATAACGTGATTGATCACTTGCTACGATGCAAAAGATGATGCTTCTGTTGGTAGGCTGTACTCTTGTCTTTCCTCGTGACGTTTCCGGAAAGACTCCAATGCTTCGAAATGGCATTACAGGCTGATTGACCGTATTATTCAATCAAGTGATGGGTTGTTGACACAATTTATTTAGAAATAAGTATCAGCCGAAATTATCTGCTCTTGGAGCAGCATAGAAAGATACCGATAGGGAGACCTAACAACACCATGCCTTGTGAGTGGCCTGACTGGTAAACTAGGTACTCTCAATTCGGTGTTTGTTACAGTTTTGATCACTTCGACGACATGCCGCCCTAGTCAATGATCCACCATTTGTCTTTGTTGCAGATCGACGGAAGTTGGTATGAACAATAGCCGCATACGTCGAAGATCTAAGGCCTGAAATAAAGTCCTCATATTTCAAAATACCTGGTAACGCTCAATTCAGGCTTCTGCATTGGTGACAGAAACCTTGCATCATCAGACTGATTGGTGAGATCATGTGTAGGACCAAGTCATGGCTGTGATTGAATTCTTAGTGCGTATGCCTGTCAGTTCAATACAACATGATCGGCGCATCTTACCGCATGCAAATATAGCCAGTAACCTCACCTGACCTCATCCCACCGCCAACTCCAACTCCACGTCATTTCCAACATCCGCTTACGCCAGTCGATCGGTAACCTGCCACGTTGTCCCTGCACGTTGCATCTGGTCGAAGGTTCATTGCAACCACATTGACATTACTCCCTCTCCGCATGGAACCGGAGACTCTGGGGGGTTAGCCGTCCTAGACTCCACCCGCCCGGCTCCTCTCCAGCACGTCCGGGGGCGGGAGGAACTCGGGGCCGAATGAGAGCGGCAGGAGCTGCTCATCGGGTCAGCGTCTCAGAAGCCAACCGGGATCTCCCGCTCTCGATCGGTCAAACGTACCTGCTGTAGTCTCATAACGACGTACTTGCCATCCTTGTTGAACATGAGGATCGGAGTCTCCAGATCGACAAATTCACGGATGCTATTTGCCCACGTCAGCAATCTGCGTTTGAATGTTCGACCCGTTCTGAGAGCTCGCGGGAATGGAGGTTCACGGAGAAGAACTCACAACTGCCTGCACATACCACATGGGCTGCAGGGGGCCTCGACGTCAGTGGCAACAGCGACGGCCTTGAAGCCTCGGATACCCTCCGTGATGGCCTTGCCGAAAGCTACTCTCTCGGCACAGGTACCGACAGGGTACGAGGCATTTTCGACGTTGGCTCCGTCCGTGTATTTTCCGTCGTTGGACAGGAGGGTCGCTCCCACGCGGAACTTGCTGTAGGGACAGTAAGCCGTGGCCTTTGCCGCGGTGGCCCTCTTCTCGAGCTCCTTTACTTCCTCAGACGTCAGGCCGTACTTCTTGGCCGTCTCAGCTGTCTGAGTATCGTTAGAAATATCGAGAACCTCGGGAGTGAACGACATCGTGGGATCCGGGAAAGGGAAAGAAAAGGAAGAGAAGGGAAGGAGACAGAAGAGGAGCAGCTGTAGAAGGTAAGGGATGAGATAAGAGCCGCAGTTGTAGATGATGATCTAAGATTCAGCGTCGGTCACAGCATTTGCTTGGCTGGTGTTCGGTCCACATGTGGTGCTGCTAGCGGGTACTGGGCGGTACAATGTACCCCCTGAATGTTTGTTAGCGTGTGACTTTGCCCGTGCTAGCGTTCAAGGGTCAGCTAGGGTCAGATACTAACAATATCTGATCGGGACAGCTCGATTAAGCAAATTCTGGGGCAGTGGGGATGTCCAACTGTTATGTACAAACATTCAGGGACTGTATTGTAACTCTGATGGAAGCCCTCTGAAGTTGCCACTGGAATTTTCCATTTGTGGAGTCCAGGGTGGTCGTTCCCCGGCGCCCGTTTCCCACATCCGCTTGCGTTGGACCAGCACGTTAATCTCGTTTGCTTTCAATTCTGGAACCTACAACTCTGTTGCGATACAATATACCTAGTTCCGATCACCAACCGCCGCAAATATCCGTTGCAGCGTCCAGACTTCCTGCCCTCTTGGGAAGCCTGCATTTCAAGTAGACGAATCCGGCTTGGAGGGGCTCTCTCCTGTGGGACCAACGAGGACCACTCTGCAACGCAACACCCCACAACTCGGTCGTTCCTCTTGGCTGATCTTGGGCTCACGGGTGGGCTTTGCCAATGGGGATGGTAAGCGGGTTCATGGCACTAATTCCAGCATACGATGAGCTAGTATCTTGATCACGAGGTGCGCCTCGCGTTGTGGGGAACTTACGATGCGCCGCCGTCAACGACCAGATTTGCTCCCGTGATATAGGAGCTGAACCCAGATGCGAGGAAGCCTGCAACGCGGGCTACTTCCTGCGGACTGCCTGGTCTTTCAAGGCCGATCGTAGCCTTTGTAGCCTGCATATCATCAATTGACAACGTTTTCGTTGAGCTTATGAGGAAACTTACCTCGGGGCCTTGCAGACTTGCCGGTGGAAATTGGGAATTCATTCCCTTCATGTCAATCTGGCATACCATTAGCCTGCCATCACAACTGTTCCTCGGTTCTGTATCCCTACCCCGTTCAGATCGAGGTCAATGTCGACCTGGCCCGGCGAGATGCAGTTAATCCTCACACCAGTACCCTTGAGAACCGCAACGCCAGCCTTGACGACCCCGAGAGCTGCGTGGCTAGACATGACATAGCCCGGTCCCCAGCACCCGCCGTACGTTGACGCGACGCTGCTGATGACGATGATGCTGCCGTACTTCTGCGTCTTGGGAGTCGCGTTGGGGTACGATTGCTTCTCGGTGAGCTTGGCCATAGCAGGTGCCGCATACTTGAGCGCGAAAAAGGGCGCCATCGAGTGCGCCTCGAAGCAGCGCTGCAGATCCGCCGACGTCGTCTCGGCAATGGACGCCGGGCCCAGCAGGCCGGCTGACGACACCCAGACGTCGAGACGGCCGAAGGTGTTGAGTAGCTCGTCGATGAGGACCAGCGTCTCCTCGTCCTTGGCTACGTTGAAAGGGTACGGGATGATTTTCGTGTTGGGATGTGCGGCGTGTACTTTGTCAACTAAAGGCTTGAGGCTCTCGTCGCTAGCCGCCTTATCGCATGCTTTTGTACGTGAGTGGACGGACTGTCAAACTGCCTCATACACTGAGAAGGCAGTAATGTCTTACCGTATATGGAGGCAGCACCGTGGGCTATACTTGTCTTGAGCTACTGTCCACAGTCTAGCAGTAAGGCTTTCTTACCTGCCAACTCCTCGATAATGGCCTGCCCAACAGGCTGAGCGGCGCCCGTTACAACGCAAACGAAGCCGTACTGGTTGGTGTGTGTTAGTAGAATCTTGAACATGATCCAGGTCCAAATTAGACGCACAAGCTTGCCATCGGGACGGTAGGGGCTGAAGTCAATGGTGGTGTCCATGTCGGGTGCAATCAGCCTAATCGGACGATGCTTAGACAAACCAACAGAAGTCAACAATTCGTCCTCATGAACAGATACTTGTCTGATCAGGGAGACTACGGAATCATGCGACTGTCAAATCTAGAGATTTTGGACGTCTCAAGCCCGCATGCCACTAGAGGGGACGGGACGGGCCCATGCCGTCACCTTCACGCGAGACCCGAATGATGCTTCTCCGAGGGGACCTCCGACGGGACCAATGGCCCCCTCGTCACGGCGCAAAGCACAGCCAATAGTGTACCCGCCTTCTGCCCTCGATAAGAGACCGTGGGCCCCCAATTTCGATCTGAGACTTTGTGTGTTCTTGTCTGTGGAATAAACGCCCGCCACTGGATAGTAGCGAGCAAAAGAACATATTTCCATACCGGCATCGTCTAACAACTAAAGCCCGGCAATGATTCACAGCTTGCCCCAGATTGCAACCCGCCCTGGGGAGCTTTGGCCTGGCTGATATCGCCCTCGCTGAAATTGCTCGCATCTGATGTAAGTGGAAGGACTAATCTACAGGCAGGGGTCGCTGAGGAATGGAAGAAAGGTCTATCCTGCAGGTTGGGGACCCACTCCACGTGACGTGACATGATTGGATGGCTTCTAGAGCTAATGGCTCCTTGCGTAGACCCGTGGACGCTTGCTGAACCGTCCCACCTTCCACCCAACATAAGTCGTCATATAAGTCAGCAGTTCAGCTGGCTTGGAAGAACTGCTGATTTGGAAAGGACTATTGAATGATAAGTGAACAACGACGTTCTCGATGCGAATTTGTTCTCTCAATCAGTCTTGCGTCTAGTGCAGATAGCTGGAGAGGCAAGCTTGAGGCACTCAGTGCAGTCTGACAGTGGAAGTACCCTCCCTACGCATGAATGGCCACTTTCACGGGGAGTGTCAAGGAAAAGCCCACGAGCGTTGGGTCTGTTCCACGGCTCTCTTCCTCCGAAGGAATTCTGCTCCTCAATAAGGGTCTTAATAGGGATTTTTATGCGTTGCGAGGAAGTAGGCTTAGCTACCCACCCAACGTGGTATGTGGTCTGTGTAGAGTGTGATCTCCTCCAGTATAATACTATTTCCAGTATAAAACTAGCTGAAAGTAACTTTAGGGGTTATAGGGACCTTATTATAAAGCTAATAATATTATTTGTTATTTATTAATGCTAAGGGCTGGACCCGAGTCTATGCAATAAGAGGTAGCGTAATACTGTTTATTTAAAGCTGAAGAGGAAAAGGAAGAGTTTTCCGCTTCAGCAAGGTTACGCTAGGTTTGTGGGTAGCCACTAGGTGGGCCCTAAGAGCGGTGAATCTGGGCAGAAGCCCAGATAGTTCTAATTAGGCGTAGCTTATAATATTATCCCCTCCTTTAGCTGGGGGCCCTCTAGGTATAAGCTGGGTCGCTATTATTAGCTATAGTTAGCCTATACCTTTCTTTATACCTACTCGCTATATTAGTTTCCTTAATAGCCTCTGCTAGCTTTTAGGTAGGCTCTATATATCCTTTCCACTTAACTAGTGCCTCTCGCTGCTGCCCTCTCTCTATAGCCTTCTACTATACTATATAGATCTCCTCTACATGCTATTTGAATTTGCTATTATCTATAATAATTAGTAGTAGCTATAAATTAATTAGGCAGGTAGGAGTACCTCTAGTACCCTCTAGAGAAGGTTAATATAGAACCTTAAGTAGATATTCCCTAGGATATCTAGTTCTACTATATAGGAGCTTAGTACACCTATAACTATATATTTATAGTATAGCTATAAGAGTTTCTTATTAAGCTTAGAGCTCTTATAGTTTGCTATTAATAACTAAACCTTATTACCTACTTAATACCTCTCTATATAGGACCTATATCTATTTATATTCTCCTCACTCTATTACCAGGCTACTACTATATTAGCTTAAATAAAACCTATTATATCCCTAAGCCTATTTACTAAGAGGGTAGCTACTATTTTCTCTATAATAGGTATATTACGTTCCTCTTTTATAACTAGTATAAGGTTAGTATAATGTCTATGCTCCAAGAAGAATAGGGAGAGTCTAGTTATATTACTAACTCTATTTCTAAGCGCTAGTTAGGTAGTGGGGAGTAATCTTCCCTAGTTATCCTAGGCTTATATCATATATACCTATAAGATAGCCTGGATCTCTTAATTCTATCTCTCTATCCTACTATTAGTTTATAGGTAGTATGCTATATTTAGTAGCTAGGTTATTCCTATAAGGTAGTAGAACTTAGCTTAGAAGTAGCTTACCTAGTTAGTTCCCTAGTTATTAATAATACTATATAAGAACCTATAGAAGTAGAAGTAGTAAGTTAAAAAGTATTTAGTATAAGCTTCTATCTCTATAATCTATATCTCTTTAAGTACTATAAACTTATTAAGCTAGTCTGCTATTACTTATAAGTAGTAATTACTATTATTTCTTTATAAGTAGTAGGTTTATAATTAAGTCTATAGAGAGGTCGAAGTATAGTCAGTTAGGTACTAGTAGGAGCTTAAGGAACCTTTTTTTATTTACCTCTAGATATATATTCCTCTATATATATTATAATTCTATATAGATCTTTACATAGTTTAGAACTAACTTAGCTAGTAGAACTATTAGCTTATTATCTTAAGTATACTATTATAATCTAAGTAAGTAGTTATACTTTAGTTATAGCTTTACTAAATTATCTTAGTATAGGGCGCTTCTAAGAGGTTATTATTATTCTCCCCACCTAGTACCTATAGCCTCCCCCAAAAGGTTAGCCTCCTAAAGCTATTAATACTATATTTACTAAGCTAGACCTTTACTCTAACCTCTAGTAGAAAGCTATATAGCTATTAAGTAACTATATTATAGGCTGCTCTAAAGATAGAGTTATTCTTTATTATCTCTCGCTATAGTATCTATAGCTCTAGGTCCCTAGTAAAGATTATAGCGTCTAGGACCTCTAGGTAGCTTGCTAGTACTTAGTTCCTCCTTACTAGAGGGCTAGTAGTAGAGTCTCCTTAGGGTTGCGCGTAGTTAGGTATTAGCTATAGGACCCTTCCCTACTTCCGCTTATTATCCCACTCCTAGCAAGCATCCTGCTCCTACTAAGAAAGGGTATCTAGGGCTACTACCTCCCTACTAGGGCAGTACTTGATATAAAAGTTATACTAAAATAACTCCTCTATCTATTTACTCTAGTATTCTATAGTTGTCTATTAGTACCTTAAAGATAGGGATGCTATATAGCTCTACTCTCTATATATAGAGATAAAATAGGATTACTAGTAGCTCCTTATTATAAATAGAGTAGTTATATTCTATTAGTAATTGCTTCCTTAAGTAAAATACTATTAGGCGCTAGGTACCCTCTAGATTAGCTTAAGAAAGTACTTCTCTATAGGTAAACCTAGAGCAATTAGTTTTAACTACTATCTTATCCTCTAGATTAAACTAATAGAGAACTAGTTAGGTACTAGATAGCCCCTTAAGCTTCTTAAATACTTTATCTTAATCCCTCTCCTAGTAGAATACTATATCTATCTTAATAAGTCGTATTAGTAGCTTAATAATCTCTCTATAACTAGATATAAATATACTATAATAGTTAGTAAACCTTAGAAGCTTTAGACCCCTCTAAGTAAGATAGGGGGTAGCTACTTAGTAATTACCTAGAGCTTCTCAGGGTTATAAGAGAGGCCCTTCCCTATTATTATAATAAACTCCATATACTTAACCTTCTTAACTAAGAACTTATACTTTGTAGGATTGAAATTAAGTCTAGCTACTACTAGCCTCTAGA
This sequence comes from Colletotrichum euphorbiae, assembly GCA_037178605.1. NCBI lineage: Eukaryota > Fungi > Ascomycota > Sordariomycetes > Glomerellales > Glomerellaceae > Colletotrichum > Colletotrichum euphorbiae. Next base: position 19,868 of record JAXCEF010000570.1, on the reverse strand, counting down.
GAACCTCCTAGACCTTCTTCTTATAGTCCTTCTTTATCCCATCTAAATAAATTAGTATATTATTTATATAAGTAGTAATAAAGTTATTTAAAAAGTCTTCTAGTATATTATTAATATATTATTAAAAGCTAGTAGGGGCGCTAGTTTAGCTAAAGAGATATATTATTTCCTTAAATAGACTATACTAAATATAGAATGCTATTCTCTCCTAATACCCCTCTATACTTTATAGCTTATAAAAAGTAGCTACTATATCTCATTTTTTATACTACTTAGCTATACTAACTTCATATAATATCTCAGAGATTAATAGTAGGGAGTACTAGTTCTTCTTAGTAATAGCATTTAATACCCTATAGTTAATATAGAAGTAAATACCTCTACCTAGCTTTCTTATAAATAGTATTACGGCCCCAGCTAGTAAGCTACTAGCTTAAATAAACCCCTTATCTAAAAGGTTCTGTAGAGTGCTCTTAAGTAGTGGTAGCTCCTCCCGCAATATACTATAAAGGGGTCTCTAGGGGAGTAGTAGTTCCCTCCTATCTAGAGTAGGGATAAAGTTAATCTAGTAGTTTACCTCAAGCTAGATAGAGAGAAGTAAATAAGCCTTATTATAATTAAATAAGCTAGAAAACTCCTCTAGGATCTAGGCTAGTACTTTATATTATTAATCCTCCTTTAGCTTTAGGTTGAGGCCTTTCTCTATATCTACTAAGCTAACTACTTAAATCTATACCTCTGTAGCGCCTCTTTAGTACTTACCCTACCTCCTCACTGGGCGTTAATAAATTATAGAAAATAGCGCCATATCTAGGAGTCTTATAGTTCTTATCTCTATTATAAGGAGTAATTCTTCCTATTCCTTTAAGTATAGCCTAATATAGCCCCAGTTATAATATACCTAATAAGCTATAGTATTATATATAACCTTATTCTACTTTATCTATAGCTGCCTTAATAGGATCTCTAGGTCTAGGCCTTCTACTATATATATAAATATATATTAGATATAGCTACTAATCTCTAAAGTAAAGACTATTATACCTAGAGCATTACTTAATAATAGACTACTAAGGGTATATATGCTTATAAGTTATTACTTCTTCTTAATATATAGAAAGTAGAGTTATTAGGCTAGAGACTAGCTAACTACTAGTATTAACTAAGATATAAGCTAGATATCCTTTATTAACTCTAACTTATATAATAGTAGGTCTACTATTTACTAGCTGCTCTATTTTATATTATTTCTAACTTAATATCTCCTCTTTAGTAGGCTCTAGGGCCTAATTTCGCTCTAGAGTTAGTTGTTTCCTAACTTTTTATTATCTTTAGAGAAGTATATCTCTACCTAGTAGTTCTTCTCTTCCTCATAGCTAGTAGAATAAACCTTTAGGATCCTAACTTTAGCGACTTTTAGTAGCTAGTTATTCTTTATAAAGTAGCGCTATGCGATATAGCTCTTAATCCTATAGGTATAGTAAGTATAGGTATCCTTAGGGTAGGCGCCCTTATTCTTTGGCTACTAGGGACGCACTAGGTAGCTATTAGAGGAGAACTCTAAGTCCTATTAGCTCTAGCGTTTCTCTTTTACTCTTAAGATATATACTGCCCTAGTTATATAGGTATCTCTATTAGTATATTTAGCTACTAGCTTCTAGTAGGGCGCTTAAAAGTAGCTAAAAGCCTTTTAGTATTTAAAGTTTTAAGCAATATTCTAAGTCTTTAAGGTCTACTAACTATAACTAGTAAATATATTAATAGTAATTAACTAGTCCTTTAGCTTAGGGGAGAGAGCAGCCTCTAGGAGAGATATCTAGACCTAATTAGGCTAGTTACTCCCCCCGATATCTACTAGAGTCTACTTAAAATGTAGTAGAAAGGCTAAGAGAGACTCTATCTCTCTCTACTAGAGGGTCTATAGTTAAGCTACTACTTAAAGCTATAGGTTATAATCCTTCTAGATTTAATTAAGACAGGCTATAAATTCCTCAGAGTTATATTTTTCTCCCTTATTACTTACTCTATAGAAAGTAGAGACTACTAGTTAGGAGTTAATATCCAAGTATAAATTAATAATATATTATTCCTCTATATCTCTAGGGTAGGAAAGCTAATTAGTTAAGAGAATATATCTTATCTATTATGCCTATAAGGTATATTCTCTCTGCTAACCTAAGAACTTTAGGGATAAGAGTAGTAGCTTCTAGGTTACTATATTAGATATTATTAGTAATCTACTAGTAGTAATTATTTAGGGGAATATAGCTAATTACTAGTTACTTCTCTATAGCTCCTATACTTATTACTAGAGATAATTAAATACTATTATTAAGTTAGCGTATAATAGTTCGCCTTAGCTATTACCTATTAGGTTATTAACTATCTTAGTAACTAATAGGGAGCAGCGCTTAACCTATCTCTTATTATTATAGTAGTAAGCTTTAAATATATAAAGGGCTAGACCTGAGTCTATATAATAAGAGGTAGTATAATACTATTTATCTAAAGCTAAAGAGGAAACAAAAGAGTTTTCTACTTTAGCAAGGTTATACTAGGTTTATAGGTAGCTACTAGGTAGGCCCTAAGAGCGGTAAATCTGGGCAGAAGCCTAGATAGTTCTAACTAGGCGTAGCCCATAATAATTAATAAGTAATACTACTAAATCTATTAAGAGAGGTTAAGGAGAGTCTTATTACTTTTACTATTAGAGCCTCTTATTAGGGCTTTACTACTACTTTATTAGAGTTTTACTCTAAAGATCTTATTGCAATATAGCACTACAGTACTAGCAGCCCTATATAGCTCCACTATAGCTCTACGTAGCTATAGTAGCTTGCAGTATAGCTATATACTCATATAAGCTAATCTACTACCTATTTCACTATACTTCGCGCGCAACTATCTCTAAATAAGATAGTTATCTTTTATAACTCGCTCTAACCCCTACCTGCAGGCTTATAATAGTTATAAGCCTAGCTCTTCTATATATCAATACTATACGAAATAGAGTAAAAATAATATCTTTTACTCCTGTACCTTTGAAGTACGATGTCTTAATAATTATACAAGACATAATAGTATAAAGTATATATTTGAATTCTTCATTCGATTTGACATCAAATAATATATATTTTACTCCTATATTAATAGAGTCAAACCAATAAAAATATAACCTAGAAATAATATACTTTAATACGTATTATATTTAAGGTTTCATTACGCATTAGCGTATGTAGCTATGTAGTAGCTTGAAACTATAGTGATACTAGTAGTAAGTCTTTACTTAAACCTATTACTTAATAGATACTAAACCTCGTCGCCTATACTGTTGTTTTGGCTACCCCTCCGTTACTAAGTTAGTAGCCCTTTCAACTTATGCTAGTTATTCCGTTTAAATAGCAGCACTTAAGCAATTAACTAAGGTCTATAAACGCAATTAACTAAGGTATACAAAAGCTACTAACTAAACGCTAGAGCCCCTTAGAGATTCAAATTTTCACTTAAAGACAACTACTATTTTAACTGTAAAATCGTTTGTAACGTTATATATCTTAAGGGAAAAGCTACTTTATATATTATTAATATTACTATTAGCTTTAATGCTGCCCACTTCCTTCCTAATTTATCTGCTAAAACGACCTAGGAGACCCTTTATCTTTACTGGATTCATATCTATTAAGGACCTCCTAACTATATTATTACCAACGTCAGCTTAAACTTCGCTACTAAAGTCATTGAAAACAACGCTAAATCTATAGTTATTATAGTTAAGGTTACACTTATTAAAGCCTACCACAGAATCAGCAAAACCAAGCGATATTATAGTCCTCTTCAGCACGCCTACACTATTATTTAGCAAGAGCTTCTCCACGCCAAACCTAACCTTACCTTTTAAATAGCTAATAAGGCTATTAATAACACTACTAGCCCCAATAGGCTTATTTCCAACCCTTCTCGTTTTTAGCGTATATCCACATATTAGCCACAATTTAGCCCCTTCGCTAGATATTACAGCCCGCGCTAAAGCTATCACCACCGCTATAGATAACTTACGCAAAGTGCACGCCAAACATAAGGTTACTAACGCACTAGGCGCCCGCAATAGGCCTAGCACTAATAAAGTTATCTAACTACTACTATAGTCGCCCATTCAGGTATATCATAAAAAAGATAGCTAGTAAGGCCCCTATTATTTAATGACTAATTACTATTTCAAGTAAAACAGTTACTATTTAACTATTCTATAGTGCCTGAGACTTTCCCCTCCACTACTATCAGACCGTTTCATATTAACCCTAACTCTAAAAAAGGCCCTAAAGGCCCTAATATAGCTACTTTCCCCACTAACCCCACCCCTCCGCCCTAGCGTAGAGGAAGACCTAGAAAGACCCCAATTGCTACTAAGTTTGCGTTTTTAGGCGTATTTAAGCAACAAGTTAATAACTCCACAATATTTATCTCTACTAAAGAGAAGGCTAATTAGGGGCTCTTGCTAGCTTTCTATAAATTAGGTAAGCTTATTATTAATAGACTCCCCTTTTAAAAATCCCACGAAAAAGAGATTACTACCCTTCTTAACTATGACGTATTCCGTTTTAAACTCTTCAACTTAACTAAGCAATATAGGCGCCTTTTCAGGTCCCATATAGTTAACGAAATTAAGAATAAAACTACAACCCTCTTTGAGAAGTCTCGCTTTATTATTTATAGTATAAATAATACTAATCAGTATATGATTTTAACCTAGTTGCTAATAATTTAGTATTATAGCATTCGCCTCCTTCTTGCTACCCTTCTCTTAGCCCTAAGAGTTATTGAATTCGAATTAGGGATATTACCTAATTATATATCTAATTGAAGATACCTCTTGCGCAAGACGTCTACGCCTACCTTCTTAATTAAATTCGTAATTAATACCCTCCCGGCACTATTATAAAGGTTATTAAACCCTATATAGTATTGCTAAAGCTAGCACCTATTAGTAGGCTATCTATAATACCCATCATTATGAAAAGTTACAAATAACTAGCTCTACGTTTAACCTATACCTTCCTATTACTAATACTATAAGCCCTCACTTTACTATTATTAGAATATAGACGGATAACACGATTAGCCTCAGTATAGCTGCCTTTTCTACTATTAAAGAAGAAGAGCTCTAGAAAGCTGAATTTATAGCTAAACCTAGGGAAAATCTAACTATTTAAACCCCTATCACCTTTAACAGTAGAACTATCTCTTTAGCCGCTAATAGAGCTATCATTCTTTAGCAGAAGAGCTAAAGTACTAAGATTAAGTTAGTAAATAACCTTAATAAGATATCAGCTAAGTAGAAATATATTGAGTAACGCGCTAGAGGGGCGTATATCGCCTCTACTTACTAGCTAGAGGCTTATTTTAACCTCTCTATAGTTGCCTAATGCTAGGACTCTAATAATAAGGATATTGCTACCCTTAATAAGCGCCTTAAGTAGCTTAGCAATAACCTCAATTGTAGCTTAACCTTAATTATACTTTCTCTGCTTACTATAAAACTCTTTATATTTATAGATAGCTCTTTTATAAATAATAAGGACCTTATTTTATAGTTAGGCTATATTATTATATTAGCTAATAAAACTATAAATAACGCTATTTTCACAATATATAGTAATATTATCTATTATATTTCGACTACGTATAAGTGTGTTACCCGCAGCGTACTAGCCTCTAAAATCTACGCTATAGTTGCTAGTGCGGACCTAGCTTTTGCGATTACCTTAACTCTTCCTTAGGTTACTACTAAGCTAAGCACTACTAACCCTATCCCTACCGTTATATATAATAACTTATACTCTCTATATAAGTGTTTAGTGAAGCTTAGTATTATGAAGGAAAAACGACTTATGATAGATATTATGGCCTTATGTTAGTTATATAAAAGCTGCGAGCTTGCTGAAATCCGCTAGGTAAATAGTGAAGATAACCCTACTGATGCGTTTATAAAGGTATTACTAAATGGCGCCCTATGCTAGCTAATTGATGGGAATAAACTGATGATTTATATGGAGGGAAAGGTGACCTAAATATAATAATTGTGGGTAGTTACTGCTTTTTAAGAGGAATGGGATTTGTGGCTATTTAGGCTAAATTATTGCTATTTAGAAGATACAGTTATAGCTAAATATGGCTATTTTTGAATTTGATTTGAGGCTAAAAACGGCCTTAAAATAAGTTATTTAATTTATGTATTTAGATGGGCGTAATAGGCGAATCCTAGCATAAAAGAAAAGCTGCTAGTATTGGGATATTTTCTTAGCTGGACCCGACCTAAGTGTTGGGCCTGTGGCCTAGCGGGCAGAAATAGGATCTAACTATTGGTAGTTATATAACCTTAGTTACCCAATATAGTAGTTACGTGATGCTATTTATATGACCCACCTCATTAGTTTACTATATTGTTCCTCCTTTGCTAGCCACCCTTCTGGATACCTTCTTTCCTTATGTATTATTAATATTACTACTGTTTTTGAGTTCTGTTTTATCCCCTACCTTCTGGTACTAGTCTTTTGTGTGAGACTAACACTCATTACTAGCTTTTTGAAAAAGCTGAATAAGTAGGTTTATAAAGTTTTCTATAAACTCTATCTATAGAACCTTACTGAAAAAAGTATGATATCTATAGTTTTTAATATAGAATAGTATCTTTATATTTACTTTTTTTTCAGTAGTATTATTATTATTAAATTTGAGATTCTAACTCTGGTTTTTTTTACTAGCTCTTTTGCTTTTGCTAGTATTAGAGGCTGTATAATAAGTTTGAGTGGTTATTAATTTAGTAGTACTAGCGATATTAATGTTGCTGAGGATTCTTCAGGGGTGCTTATTTGTAGCTATTTAAATAGTAGTAGCAGTATTAGTATTAAGGGTCCTAGAGTTACTATTATATGTACATAAATGAGATTTGATCTGTAGTTTAGAGACTTAATAGTGTATTTATAAGCTATTTCTTTTAGCGGTTTTATTTTTAGCTCTCCTCGTCCTTAGGAATAGGTGCTAATAGGCTGAGGTAGTAATAATGATAGGTAGTCTTTATTTGAGGTGGAGGCTTATAATATATATACGTTGCTATGAATTTATTATCTTTTACTATCTCTACTAGTTAGATATTATATTATATATTAAATAATATGCTATATAAGGCTTAAGTTGTCTTGTTTTACCCTAACTTATATCTTAGGGTTAAGTTAATTTGCTGTTTTTATCTTGACGGTCTTGAGGGAGTTAACTATACCTTAGAGGTTAACTATTGAGGTATTAGTAGATCTCTTTTATACTTATTTTTCTACTTGAGGGTCTATGAGGTAGTAATATTAATGAGGGTTCATAAGGAGGTTATATAATGGATATAAGGATTGAATTAAGCTCTCTTAAAGAGGCTAGCTTATATATCTATACTACTGATAGTATATTAATTGATCTAGGTAGTATATAAGGGTTCTTCTAGTAATAATCTATTAATCTATTATGTGCTAATAAAGCGAATTAATTATTAACTAAGATAGAGAGCTTTTATCTCTTTGAGTAGTGACCTTCTGCGGTTGCATATTATAGCTATAAGTAGTGTAATAGTGAAGTTAACTACCGATTAGTATTGGTTTTATATGGGTAGGTGATAGTATGCGCGTAGCCCCATTATGTATATTGCGTAGTGAGGCTATCTAAGTGCCAGTGTGTGTTGAAGTAAGATATAAATGGCTATGTGGGTAGTGGTGTTGTGCTAAATTGGGCTTGTGAATATGGTCACGTGATGTAGGTATGTATGTATGATATAGTATTCAGCAGAGGCCTAATTCTGCTACTCCGTGGTTTACAGTATGATTGCGACATTTATATAATCTTTTAGCTAGTTAAGTAGTATCTAAAACTACCTCTTAAGTAGAAGATCTTAAAGAACTATTAATTATAGCTCTTAAGAAAACCTCATATAAATCTCTATACTACCTCTTATTTATTACTATTAACTCCCTTATAATATTTAATAGAGAGCCCTTATTTCAATAATAAGAGAGCTATATTTAGTACTTAAATAACTATACTTTATACTTCAGCTTTATAATAGCCTAATTATTAGCTAAATCTAAGTATTCTACTATTTATTTTTTATTTAATTACTTTATACTAAGCTAAAAAGCCTCTAGTAGCTTTGGGGAGTTAAAAACTATTCTCTATAGCTATTAGGAGACTTTTATAAGAAATTAAGGGATCTAGTAGAATCCTCTAGTACTATAGCTATTAATAAGGAAGATATTAGGTTATTCTTAATATAATTCTACTATAAATTTAATGAGGAGGAGTATTTTAGCTAAATAGTAAAACTAATATCTAAAAAGAGATAGTTACTTATAAAGTAATTTAGGGACTTTTTAATATAAAAAAGTTAGTCCTATATTAGAGAAGGTACTGTACTAGAGGAGAAGATCACACCCTTAGTCAACTTTACGGCTTGGTGGAAAACAACCTCCTCGGATAGGGCTAAAAATCGAAGAGCGGATGAAATATGCTTGGGTTTGCAGACAAGATCACGTAACTTCACTTCAGGGCCAGCCTACCAAGTTTGGAAGGCTCGTATCGTTCAGAAAACATTGCCTATTTGGCAGACCCGCTAGCTCTTTTAGCACTGACCTATCAAAAACGACGGTCCCTAGTCGAAACTTTGAGCATCCTCCCGTCTCTTCGAACGATGGTCGCTTAAGCGCTGCTAGATATACATCACTCGCGGCCAGTGACGGGATCACAGAATGCTCCCCGATCAAAGAGACTACTCAGGGCAAGGAAGAAATCACCAATTCCCAACGAATGACCCTGCCGAGTCGAATGGCCGGCATTAGCTTCCAAAGTACAAAATTGAGAACTGTTGTCTACCAAAAATGAAAACGAATAATTAGGGAAACGGCCTCACTCATCGCGTAAAGCAGATGGAAACTCTAGGACAGCTTCGCTACAGCCTTTTGTTGCTTCTCGTTTCCAGTTCCAACTCTCAGTATCAGCAGCGGGGACCACTTTTCTTGCTTCCCGTTTCCAACTTTCAGTATCAGCATTGGGGACCACATATGCCAGTGGTGCAAGGTCTCGTGTTGAACGATCCGTCGCAGGAACACAGACAGGCGGAAGCATCAGACCCTGCCAGGAACCCTAGATTCGAATTAGCAAAGGTTATAAACCATAGCACAGGAAGTCATACAGCAACATGCTCTAGCCTCAAGCTTATTTAACTTAAGATACGTAGTTAGTTAAGTTTTATTCTAAAGAAAAACCTATTCTTCATCCTTACAGCCTATTAGAGAGTTAATAAGCTAGTATTATTTGAGTTATACTATTACTACTTACTAGTTCTTCTGGGGACTTTCCGAAGCCTGGCTCCGGAGTTCGGGGTGGAACAGCAATAGCAGCTGTAGTAAGAAGTGTGAGGAAGAAAATGAACTTCATTATGTGCGTAGATAGGATAAGTAATAGATTATACTAATAAACTAGATAGCCTATTACTTGATGAGATTTTCAGACTGAATGATAATAACCTCAACGACGAACAGGTTGATCTTTAATAGAGGTTGTGGACTAGGTTCATGAGTCAAGACTCGAAACCACCAGTTTGGAGAGGTCCAAGTTGGAAACCACCAAGTAGGGGCTGTATATTAAGCCAAGCTCACGGCAGTCCATTCAAGTTGTGGTTTCGATGAAAAATCTGATTTTACCCTGGTCAGAGGGTATGCCAGACATCCGGAAATCCCGAGAGCACGACGTGATGCCTAGGAGATATCACAAAAAGGATCCGATGTGCAGTAAGGGGTTAAAGCCGGGGGTCAAACTGTTATGACTGCGAGCGCCGCCGTATTGCAATATGCGGGCTGCGCGCAGTATAATATTGTTAGGATAAAGACGAAGGCTCAATTCTATAGACTGATCTCGTAGCGGTCCCGTTGTTACTTTGCAGGAGTTTTGGGTTGTCCCTTCGGACATCTGCTAGTCAGCTCCTGGCGTGATCGACAGCTCGGCCTACGGTCCACGGCTCGGTCCAGCAGCGGGTTTTGCACGGGCCGCCATAAGCTTAACAAGTTACATTAGTCGCTGATCGGCGAAACTTTAAGCAAAGCGCCTACTATACCTTCCTTACCTACCTACCTATTTACCTACCTACCAACTTACCTATCTACCTACTCTCAACTACCTTAGCAAGGGATAACTTTTAGGAAACTGAGACCTAGCCCATCAACTAATTGCGGTCAGAGGTTCAGGGGGGGGCTCTGGTCTAGCGTCGTGGTAGCGCCGGCTTTTCTCCCGTAAAATCAAGCAAAGCACCTTCCGTGAAGAAGGTGCTTTTCACGGAAGGTGCTTTGCTTGGATAATTTTAGCTTGTGTGCACATCTTTAGCCGAAGTTCGCCGTACCGGACGGTATGCTTAGTGTATGGGGTCCTCCGGAGCACCCCCTGCGAGTTTGTATGACTGTACGGCCCATGGTCCAGAAAGTGCGTAGGCGCAGCGGCAGGAGAGCAACACACAAAGCAGGAGGAAGTCCCTCAACTCAATTTAAAGACAGCAGGAGCAATACCTGCCTTACTAGGATATATAGTTGGGACAGGGATATCACAGGAGAATGGAAGGAGCGGGAGCGGGAGCAGGAGCATAAAAATTAAGCATTCCACGGTCCAGGGTTAATGCAGAAGTTGCCCCTTACAAACACTGCTTAAATAGGTATAGTTTCATAAAGAATGAATTTTCGCTTGTTTTTTTAGGGCTCTGAACCATACGGCTGGTGTGGGCAGGCACGGGTACGTACCTAGGCTTCGCGCCTACATATTAGGCCCAAGTGCAGACGCTGCTTTTAGAACTAATAATATCTTTTATCCCACTGCAATATAACCCACGTTTTAGCACCCTGCCATCAGTTCTAACCATAGTAGTCTCCCTTTCCAGAACCCTAGCAGCGATAACTTCATTACCTGCTACGCCTTTTTTGTTTTGAGACTATTTAGAGCTGAGATTTCAGCCCAAATCGCGCCTTTAGCGCCGCTTTACTAAGGCAGAGACTTTAACGTCATTAAAACTTCAATAACGACTAAGAACCCACCCCACACAATCGCATACCCCCCACATCCGAACACCCGAATTTGACGCGTTTTTCCCTTCTCAACACCACACCAATTATCGCTGCACGCGTTTATCCCACCACAACATTCAAAAAAGAATCTTTTGAAAATCACACTATATTCAGAATGCCTACTTACACTGAGTTTCACCTACGAAAGGCTGAAGAAGCTATGCTGGATGGCATGGCCCTCCGCGCTGCAAGTCGCGCGTGGGGTGTACCCGTGTCGACCCTCCGTGATCGCATACTCAGCGCGGTATCGAAAACAGAGTCAAAAGAGGACTTTCAGAGGCTCTCTCCATATCAGGAGAAGTCTCTCATATCATAGGCTCTCATTCAGGGCGGGCTAGGCCTCGCACCTACCTATTATCACCTTCATAATCTCGCGAATTATATCTACTATGCTAATAACAATACTCGCCCGCTTAGTAAGAAGTGAATTGAGGGCTTCTTATATTAAAACCCAGCTATCTAGACCTTAAAAGCAAGATCTATTAACTCCAAGTAGGTGAAGGGTATAACTATTAATATACTTAAGGATTTCTGTAAGATTATAGATATCCCTAAAGTAAAGAAGATCTCTCACTCTCTATAGTATAATATAGATAAGACTAGATTAACTAAGGGAACTGATAGGGACTATTATATACTAGGGAACTCTAAGATTAAATCTATTATTATCTAGAACTCTATTAAGTATTTATAGACTATAATAGTTAAGTATATCTTAGTAGCTAGCTAAGTTATTCCCCCCCTTATAATCTTTATAGAGAAGATAGTTTAGTAGTAATAGTTCCTAAAAGAGATAGAGGAGTTTATAATATAGAAGTTTATAGCTGTAATAAGTAGCTAGACCTCAAATACAACTAGTCTTAAGTAGCTATATAAGATATTTATCCTAATAATAGTAGCAGAGGTAAAGAGGCTTAATTCTAAGTAGTTCCTTATTATTAATAGCTATAAGAGTTATATATCTAATAACTTTATATAGGAATACTACTACTAGGATATCTATTTATATTATTTATTAACTTACTCTAGCTATATTATATAACCTCTTAATATATTAATATTCTCTTCCCTTAAGACGGTCTTCGTATGAGAGGTTATAAAATATAGTTTAGAGCTTAACTCTACCCTAATTAAGAAGTAGAACTTCCTCTGCTACTACTCTAATACTGACTATAATATATTTATACCCTCAAATATTAAATTAGGATAATAGGTAATAGGGTTATAGCCTATTAATATGGGAAAGCTAGTAATAAGTAAATTCCTCCTCTATATAGTACCTACTAATATATAATAGGCGCTAAAATAGGATCTAAAACTTCCTCAAATACTCTCAACCCCTTTATTATTTATTATCTCAACTCCCCACAAATTAGCAGACCTTTATTAATATAAAGAGATATAGCAACTAGGTCATAACGGGGAAGAGTAGGATTTAGTTTCCTACTAGCTTATATTTAATAAAACAGGCAAAGCAATTAATAGCACTAATATAAAGATCACAATCTTATATTATTAGATTTAGTCTCTTCAGGCTCAAGTTAATTAATATAAACTATTATAATAAGCAAAAGTTATCCCAAAGCTAAACGAGAGGTTTATAATAATTAAGGAGATTATAGATATAAAACAGAAAGCTTAAAAGGCTATAGAGGCTAAGAGGAACTATCCTACTAGAAATTGAATCAATCATTTAATATCAAAAGAAGACCAGGATGCTCAATTTGCATCCTAGTGCTTTGAATTCCGTTTTTGAGTGGGTTGCATAACAAAAGAATAGAATTAAAGTCATTATTACTCAAAAAATGCAGCTAAAAACGCGTCGAATTCAGGTGTTCGGATATGGGGGGTATGCGGTTGTGTGGGGTGGGTTCTTTACTACGCCTCTTTTAGCACTAAACAATTAGCACTAAGCCCTATTTAAGACGTGGCCATAGAGCCCTAACTATACTATAATAATATCATCCTTTCTAAAAAGTTAGAGTTAATACCGCCTGCAGGCCCTTTTTCAATCCAGTCAACTATACTAAAACTATACAAACTAAGATCAAGCACTCTAATCAGTACTAAATAAATAGAACTAAGAATACTAGAAGAAATACCCCCGCTAAATATAGGCCCCTAAAAACCCTATTAGCAACCTAGCAGCCTCTTGCGAGATAGAGATACTAGCTAGAACTAAAATAGAGGGAGTATAGTTAGGTACTACGCTAGATACTATGCATGCGTGAGACTAATAGAGCGTATTCGCAAGCTAGCTATAATAGTGTGAATTAGAATAGAACATTTAGAGCTAAAAAGAGGCTAGACTTAGGCTTATAAGCGCTTATGCGGTTTATATAGCTTATTTGAGGGCATTACGAGACGTTGTGGGCGCCGACTTATTGGTAGTGGATATGTGGGCAGGCACGGGTATATACCTAAGCTTCGCGCCTTCATATTAGGCCCGAGTGCAAACACTGCTTTTAGAACCAACAACATCTTTTATCCCACTGCAATACAACCCACATTTTAGCACCCTACTATTAGTTCTAACCATAGTGCTAGTAGCTAGTATTCTAACGTAATAGTTTTAGTATCTAGCCCGGGCTAAACCTAATATAGGTATTGACTCCTCCAATAGTGTAGTACAATTTCCAGTACAGTACTAGCTAAAAGTAACTTTGGGGGGTATAGGGACCTCCTTATAAAGCCGACAATATACTATTTATATTTCTTAGTAAGTAATATTGCTGAGTCCGTCAATTAGTCGCTATACTAAGGTATTCTGCTATTTATCTTGCGTCTAACTGCCTCATACTAGGCTGGGGTAGTAAATTAGAGTATCTAGCAGACTCCTCCAGTATAACAGCTACTAATAAGGGGGGTATATAGTTATTGTCTACATAATTCTACTACTAACTTTCTTAGGAGGAGTACTCTAGCCTAGCGGCAAAAATAGCGCTTAGATGGGTATAGTCTCTTATAAAAGCATTTTTGAAATTTTTCTAATATGAGAAAGATAGTACTGTACTGGAAATTGTACTATACTGTTGGAGGAGATCATACCCTATATTAGGCGAAGCTTCTGATACCGCGCTATATCTACGAAGGCTACCTTTCTCGAAGTACAGTTTATAATCGTCGGGCGTAAAGATATACCAGAGGCCCCGCAGGTCTAGATAGGTCGGATAGGAACTTTACGCCCGACAACTAGCATATTCGTTGGGTTTATCGCCGAATTAGCGATGCGACCGTTGCGCTATTACTGTTTATATAAGTCTGCGTTCTGGGGGCGCGGAAAAAACTGAGGGTTATTATTGGTTTCACACAAGCAGGAGACATACTCGCGCGTAGTCCTAATACGTATATTGCGTATTGAAGCTATTCTGAGTGCGAGTGTGTCCGTAGGAGTAAGTATAAAATAACTGCGTGGGCAGTGGTGTTGAACCATATTACGCCTGCGATACGGTCACGTGACGTACGTACGTGATCGTATCTAGCAGAGGGCCATGTTCTGCCACTCCGCGGGTTACGGTGTTGGCGCAACAGTTATAGTGTCCCTAGACTATGTAGAAACAGCTGTTTCACAGTAAACATGCATTTTTCAGGGACAAGGCCAATTCTGCAGTATTTCGTCACTTTGTGAGTCTCCAATATCGTGGAGAAGGTAGCATAACTAAGGGTGTAATCTTCTCGCCGCTAATGCTAAATATCTATGCTAACGATATATAGTTAATTTCAAAGAATGCGGTTATAATAATGCTTTCTCATACTTAGTAGTGATTTCTAAATCATTAATATAGCTAAGTTATTAGTAGAATTATATAAAGGTCTAATCTAAGACTCTAGCTAAGATATACTAAGTATATATCTACTTAGCTACTCCTTATAGTAGCTTATTCTCGCTATAGAGGAGGGCGGAAAAAGCTATTTTATAGCAGGTAAGAGGTGCTATAATAATATCGAACTATAGTATATTATAGTAAAGCTAATCTACTATTCCGAGATATCTCTTAAGGTTATAGAGGTTATTAGGAAATATAAGCTGCTAAAAGCCTCAATATAGTTATTTATTATAGTTATTTATATATAAGACTCTAGTAGCGTTAACTATATAGCTAAGGAGCCTTATAGAAGTAAAGCTAGTAAATAAGTTCTCTATAGAGATATAGAGGTAGCTATTCTTAAGGAGCTTAAGTATAATATTAATATACTAGAGATAGTCTTTAGTAGTATTACTACAGATTATAATATTATTAATATAGGCTTAGATGATATCTTAGTAGTTATAGAATAAGTTATCTATAAAGCGTTAAGTATATATAGGGGAGTTCTTAAACCCTATTAAGATATTAGACACCTCAGTACTACATAGAGAAATCACAGCTATCTAGTTTTAATACTTAGAATATATAAGAAGCTAGTAAAGAAATTCTATAGCATTAAGAACTATAACCTAGCTCTTATCTTATAAATAGTTAAGGATATTATTCTAGTCTAGGAGAGAGTATATATTAGGGAGTATAACCTTATTTAATAGGTAAAAGTTAACTACTAGGCGGCCTTTTCTTATATTATTTACTTTAAGCTATATAATAAATAGCGGGCATATAATAGGGACCGAACTAATAGTAAAGGATATCTTGCCTTTAGAGTAGAGGCAATTAAGCTTGCTATAGGCGAGCTTAGCATCTTTAGTTCCTAGTGGGAAGAGGCGGGAGGCTTTAATCTAGCTCTACTAACTATTAATAAAGTTAATATATATGCCTTCCTTATTAGGTATTAAAATAATACTATAATTATAAAAGATATTATAGTAATTTAAAACTGCTTTTAGGCAGGCTATAAAAGCAGGGTTACTAGTGTAGATCTCAATACTAGCAGCCGACTTTATTATTAGGATACTATCTAGGTAGGAGACACTATAGGAGGGAACTTCTATAGGGCTGGGATTTATAGTAGGGGTATTACTAGATACTATAGTATAGAAAGCTTCCTCTATTATAGGAGATAGAGCATCAGGACGTCCCGGGAAGAGGGTGTTAATATTAGCTTAGTTGATAAGATTTATAGTATTAGTACTATTAAAGCAGGTTAAAGTGCTAACTCTCATCCCCTTAGGGATATTAAGTAGCTTAGTTAAAGGGTTTTATAAAGGACTAACTTTAGGGTATTTGAAGTAATAACGCTATTAACTACAGAAGGGATCTAGGAATAGAAACGCTACAGCTAGTCTCAGTTACTAGATATTAGGGAAGCTTGGAGGTTAGTATAGCATACTATAGTAAAGATAGAATTATAGAGAGAGATTATAGTAGCTTATATAAGGTTAACTATTCTAATAATAGAGAGAACGCTCTTATAGGTTATATTAGTAGTTATACTATATATAAAGCGGAACTTTATAATCCCTTTATCAAAGTTAATAAGCAACCTATAGTCTTTATAAAAGAATATACTTAAGAGCAGGTTTGCGCTAAGCAAGTCTATAACTCCTATAGTAATAATAGTATAAGCCTAGATAAGCGTGCTACTAAGCGTGCCTGGGAGATAGAAATCAAAAGTAGCTTCCTTTATAACCTCAAAGAACAAGTTTATAGCTGCTATATAGCGGGGGTCTACTAGGTGTAAGTAGGCCTTACTAATAAAGCAATCTATCCACTATTAGTTAATAAGAGTAATAGAAGTATTAGTATTAATATAAACTTCCTCTATAGGCCTATTAACCTAGGTAGATATATAGAAGTAGAGATAGGTCTACTTATAGAGGTAAGCACTTTTCTGTAGCTTAGAAGAGGTATTAATAACTTAGCTAGCCTCCAAGGTGGAATTAGAGGTAGTAGCGGGAGCGGGTATAGTAGCATTAATAGTAAGGCCCACAAAGAGGGGATACTTAGTATTAGAGGCTAATATACTGCTAGCGTTGCGAATAAGATTATCCTATATAAGCTAGCAGTTAGTCTCCTCCTTAGGGAAGAGAAGCGTTACTAAGTTAGTATTATAAGCACCTAGCTATCCTACTTATAACTAGTATAAGTTAGATAGTTAGGTTATTTAAAGATATTAACAAGCTTATGTCTATTATTAATAAGGTAGTTAATAATAGTCTTAGAGTTAGTATCTTTGGAAACCCAGTAAGCTTAATCACCACAATAGTATTAGGCTATTTCTTATAAGTAGTTGAACTATTGAGGATATTCCTAAGGCCTCTAAGCGTTATAGTAGCCGCTCTAGTGGGCTTAGTAACTAGCTAGCTCGTTAGCCTAATATAGGGTATTATAATTATTAGCGCGGTTTAGCTGGAATTCTCTGCAATATCTAGACTAGTTATACTAATAGTTCTATTGCGGGGAATCCTAGTAGGAGTAAAAATAAGTCTAATAAGCAGAGTTATTTAGTATAGCTAAGTGGAGGGCGTAGTAGGTTCCTAGGCTAGATGAGAACGGAGCGTGAGCACGCTAGATAGTGCGGCGTTTCTTATCTATAAGAGAGAGATATATATCTATTATATCTATTATCCTAGGCTTATAGAGAAATTACTAGAGTTCTAGATTAAGGGATTAATAAAAAACTATAAGTAGCTAGTAGGGAGTAATAGATCCCTATACCCTTGTATACTTAAAGACTTTATGCGCGTATTAGTAGATATTATTTTTACTATTAATCTAGTTAAGAGTAAATTAATTATCCTAGAGCTAGGTCTAGGCTTCTACTATAGTAGGGGCGAACTTCTATTAGATAGTATTATATAATAGAAGTAAACTATTTAACTAGTAGTACGAACGCTCTATATCTATAAGAATATAGATCTATTAGGAGAGAGCAGAGCCTTAGAGGAGAGTCTCCTACTAAGTAGTAATAGCTATATAGTAGCAGGGATACTTAGCTAGAGTAGATAAGTAGGAGAGCTAGATATCTACTTTATAGTAGTATATAACTCTATATTTATAGAAAACTAGCTCCTTATTATACCTTAAGGTAGGGGCATTAGGCTAGAATACTCTATAGTCCTGTAATATCTAGAGCTAGAAGGGCGCTAGAGCTAGCTGCGCCTAAGTAGTGAAACCCTATATAACTACTAGAGTAAGAATATCTAAGAAGAGGCTATATAGGTCCTAGAAAGTATTAGAGGTTCTACTATAAGTATATTGAGGTAGTAGGCTATAGGGGGGTTACTAAGGAACTCTAGGTGCTAGTAAGCTATGGCTAGGGAGACCTTACTATAAGTAGCCTAGTGGGGTAGTAGGAAGAGCAGGAGCCCAGTGGGGACTACAAAAATAGCAAACAACACAACACTACTCACAAAAGGATAGAAATAACAAAAGTAGGCTCAAAAGATGCGTGTAGCGATTCGCAGATCTAATCAGAAAGAATGGGAAGAATTAGACTTAAAATAAAAGAGATATTACAGGAAATTATATATAGGATTATTAAGGTATAAGCCACTTGAGGCTAAAAAGACTATAAATAATAGTAATAATAATAAAAAAACCGTGCTCTTCTTCCTCCCCTCCCTGCATCTTAGTCTTCTGTTTTTTTAGACCCTATTAATAGTAGGCTTATGACTCCGCTAATTAAGCAGCTAAGCTATCCTATCCTATCCTAATCGTCCCCTTAAGACTTACTAAAGGACCCCCTATAGGGAGTCTTAATACTAATTCAAAATAAAGGAAATAAAAGAAATACTACTATATAGAGCCCTATTAGCAAACTTATTTCACTATCTCCTTTGTAGTGGGCGGTCTTACTATAAAACGGGGCTATTATTAGGTTTTGCCTTCTGCCTTAGTTTATACCTTAATGACTACTTCTCCTTCTCTAGCTCCTCCTTATGTGCCTTATCTTATTCTAAGCTCTAATATAACTAAAACTATCCTCCCTATTAAGGTGGGTGCAAAAGGTTATAGTAATATGCCCCCTCAGGCGTGTTCTATTTAATCTAATTCTACTAATCTACTTATTATTATATATAGTCCTTATAATTGTAATTATACTTATTTAAGGCTTTAGGTTAATTAGGATAGCTTAGTAGGTCTACTAATGAGGTCCTAGAAGGTCTTATAGGTCTTAGGATAGGGTTAGGGCTCTATAAACATTGATCTTCAATTTAGCATCTAAAATGATTAAGCTCTCTGATAGATATTTTAGATAATAGCAAATTGAGCAACTATAGTAATATAGATATAGGCCCTAGCGTAGGCGCAGACGGGAGCATACTATAATAACTAGAAGGAGGGTCCTAAGTTAAAGAGAATATAATATTACTATTACTACTAATAGGAGGCTAACTATTTATAAAAGTAGATATAATATGAAGTTAGGGAAAGAATAGTGATTTTTCAAAGTCTTCCTAAGAGATATCAATATCTCTCAGTACTAACCTACTTTTAATAGGTATATTGCAAAACTCCAAAGTAATAGTAGAGATATACTAGTTAACTAATGGGATATTAGACTCTAGGGAAGCAGTGGGATCCCTCTAGACTATTTAGCTATACTGAGGTAATAGAAAGCCTTCTTAAATAAACGCCTAAGCCCACTTAACGCATTAAAGTCTATATATAAAGCTATCTTATTATTATATAGAGTTAACAATATACTAGCTAGTTAATAGGATTTATAGTAATTAATTAGGGGCTCCTAAAACCTTATACTACTCTTTGAGGTTATTTATAGTATCTATAAACCTCTAGTTGCTTTATAAGTCCTATACTAAATCCTAGTAGTAGCTGCAGCCCTATACTT
>JAXCEF010000569.1:0-29881 GCA_037178605.1 Colletotrichum euphorbiae | reverse complement strand
AAGAACCCTTATTAGTTAGGATATAATACTACTAGTATCCCCCTAGTACCTATATATACCCTAGTAGTAGGATACTAAACCTACTTAAAGGCAGAGAGGAAAGCTAATAAGCAACTTAATGAAATATTATATACACCCTCAGGCGTAGATATTGAAATCAATAACAAAGTCCGCATTACTAGGCTATAATAAGGACTTTAAGTATACAAGCTATAAGTAAGAATACAACCTAAAGAAGTTATATAGTAATAATAGATTAGGTTACTATAAGCCTATATTAAGCGATAATAGGATGCTAGAGATAACCCTAAGCGAATCTAGTAGATTAATAATGAAACAAAAGACTAAGCAGCAAGAGAACCTATATAGAACTATAAGATATAGCCCTCTTGAGAATAATGAGATAAGCTCTATTACGCTAGAAGAGCTAAATGGAATAAACTATTTGCTATAATAACTAATAAATAGCAGCTAAACCTAGAAGTAGAAAAATAGATTGAATAAACCTTATTTGAAATTAATAATACCTTATCTAAAGGAACTAGATTAGAGCTAGCTAACTACTTAAGGTACCTCTATAAGAAGGAGATTAACCCTCACCAGGACGACCAGGAAATTGCCTTTTATGGTGTATCTGGATGCAAAAGAAGAAACCTCTTATTTATAATATAGGTTAAAGGAGATTATACCTATCTTAACCCTATATATAACTAATACTATTATGTGTTCTGGGCTTAGTGCCTCACGGACTACTGTAATAAATACTAAGCTAATAAGTATAAGTATAACTTCTATCCTTAAAGATATAATACTAGACCTATTATATAATACTACCTAGAGAATTAACTCCCTATGTGGGACTTAATCTAAATAATTAATAATAATATAGTATTATTTAAACTATATTATTACTACCCTATGAGATATCTTAATAACCCCTATATAGAATGGGACTAATGTATGAATAATAAATGCTGAATCTACTTAGAAGAAAAAGCTAAGGCATAGTGGAGATAACTCTAGCGCTAATAGTTAAAAAACTAAACTCGCCTACTAATAAGGAATAATAATAGGCAAAAACAATAAGGTTCCTATATAGCGTAATAGCGCAAAAAACTTAATAATATGAGCATATATAAGTCTAAATACAACTTAATAGAAAATAGATTACTATAATAATTAATAGCGGAGCCTAAGGAAACTTTATTTCACCTAGAATAGTAAATAAACGATAGATAACCTAGAATAAGAAAGTAGTTAAAGACTGCTATAACCTCAATACTATTAAAGGAGAATAAGTTTAGTATAGTGGAGGACGTATTAATATAGAGACTGCATAACTCCCTTTGTAGATCTATGGCTAGAATGAGCAACTAAACTTCAATATTATGGAGATAAGAGACAAATATAACGTTATCCTCAGAAAACCATAGTTATATAATAATAACCCACAGATAGATTAGAGAACAGGCTAACTCCATTAGAACTAGGATTTAGTTACTAAGTAGTAGCTAAAAAAGGGCGCCTCAAGTAAACCTCACAAAATAACTAAAGCAAGAAGATTTCTCACTTACCTATAAATTAAGGATACAAACGCCAGGATGTTATTAGCAATAGATATTAATAGAGAAGATTAATTACTATCTATTCTAGTAGAATATTAGTAGTATAATAAACTATTTACTGAAGAACTTAATACTAAATTACTAGAATATAGTAGGTACAATTATGAGATTAAGCTGAAGCCTGGAAAAGAACTAATATTTAAAAAGATCTATAGACTTAATTAAGAAGAAATAGAAGCACTTAACGCTTACCTAGAAGAGAACCTCAAGAAAGGATTTATTTAACCCTCAACATCCCCAGCAGGGTATCTAGTACTCTTTATACCCAAGAAAAATAGGAAGAAATAACTATATATTAACTATTAGAAACTTAATAATATTACTATTAAAAACTATTACTTATTACTACTTATCTCTAAGCTATATAACCTCCTATATAGTGCGAACTAGTTTATAGCCCTTAACCTTAAGGGAGCTTACAACCTTATCCGCATTAAGGAAAGTAAAGAATAGAAAACAGCTTTTAGAACATAACGCAGACACTTTAAGATACTTATAATACCCTTTAGACTCACTAACGCCCCTACAACATTCTAGACCATAATCAACAAAACACTCCAATAATACCTCAATAAGTTTATTATGGTATACCTTAATAATATCCTCATCTTCTCCAAAACGTTAGGAGAACACAAGGAGCATATACACGAAATACTGCGAAAACTATAAGAAGCAAAACTCTTAGTTAAGCTAGCAAAAAGCAAATTCTACTAATAAGAAGTCAAATTCCTTAAATTCACTATTACCCTAGGGATTATTTAGATATCCAAAGATAAAATCAAGGCAGTCCATAACTAGCTTACACCTACTTATATCAAAGATATATAATTATTCCTCAGATTCATTAACTTCTACTAAAGATTCATTAGAAACTACGCTAAAATAAGCTAATAACTCCAGAACTTAACCTAAAAAGATAATATATTCTAATAGACCAAAGAGCACTAAAACGACTTTAAAAAGATCAAGCAACACGTGGAGGAAGATATTATCCTATCTATACCTAATCCTAATAAACTATTTAAATTAGAAACTAATACCTTAGATTTCGCTATAGGCGCATAACTTAGATAATAAGATAATAAGAATTAACTATAACTAGTTGCCTTTATATTAAAAAAGTTTAGTAGACCTAAACTTAACTACTAAATATATAATAAAGAACTTATAGCAATTATTAAAGCATTTAGAGAATAGAGACCACAGCTATTAGGAATAAAACACCCAGTTAAGGTATATATAAACCATAAGAACCTTTCTTATTTCATAACCTCAAAAGCACTTAATAAATAATAAATCAGATAGTTGGAATTCCTATCTAAATTTAACTTTGAGATTAACTACAAAAAAGGAAATAAAAATAGTAGAGCTAATGCTCTTAGCTATTAATTGGACTACGACGTCCTAGTACTAGAGGAAACTTAAGTTATCTTGAAACAAGATAAGAATAGAAACCTCATACTAGTAATAAGACTCTTAATAATAGCTAGGAAGGTTAATACTAGCCTAACTAGACGAATAACCCCTGAAACTATTAGGGAAATACACTTAGCCCCAGCATATAGACACCAAGGCGTTACTAAGACATAGAAACGCATCTAGCAATACTATAATAAAACTACTATATGATAGGAAGTAGCGAATACTATTAAAGACTGCGAAATTTGCGCCAAGAGCAAACCTAGCTGATATCAACCCTATGGGAAAATTTAACTACTACTAGTACTAGAAGCAGCATAGCAATCTATATCTCTGGACTTTATTATTAAATTACTAAAGTCAAAAGAACTAATAACTAATACTAAGTATAATAGTATTTTAGTTATTATAGACTAACTTACGAAATACGCCTACTTTATCCTATATATAGAATTAAGCACCGCAGAAGACCTTAGTTATGCATTTCTAAAAACTATTATTAGCTAATATAGCATGCTAATAGAAATTATGTTAGATAGAGATAAACTATTTACTTTAAAGTTCTAGAGATCCCTGATCTTGCAGCTTAGATCTAATCATAAACTCTTAACCGCCTTCTATCTATAAACTAGTAGATAGACTAAACGGATTAACTAAATCCTTAAGATCTACTTATGCTATTATATTAATTATAAATAAGATAATTGGTATTACTACTACTAATAGCCTAATTCGCCTATAATAGCGTAGTAGGAGAAAGTATAAAAGAATTACTATTCTATCTTAACTATGGATTTAACCCCACTGCATATAGAGAACTACGACAGGGCCTAGCAGCACTTAAAGCTGTGGTAGATATTAAGAAAATTTGAGAAATTCAATAGGAACTCCCCAAGGACCTCGAATTCGTGCGCGAACGCATGCGCAAATACGCCAACAGGAAAAGAGTTGAGGGACTAACTCTAAAGGAGGGAGATAGTGTCTACTTCACCCGACGAAACATCAAAACCAAACAACTAAGCGACAAACTAGACTATAAAAAACTTAGACTATTTTAAATTAATAAAAAACTATTAGATATTAGCTATAAACTCTTACTACTAGATACTATGAGGTGCTATCTAATCTTTTATATTTCACTTCTTAAATTAGCACTATAAGGATTACAAATAAATGACCTCATTATTATGGAATTAAATAAACTAGAATATGAAATCAAATAAATTATTAACTATATTAAAAATAAAAATAAAACCTAATACCTCATTAAATAGAAAGGTTATAGATATGAGGATAACACATAGGAACCAACTACAAACCTCAAACACGCGCAAGATCAACTCCACATATACTAGGAATAACAAAAAACAAACGAACCACAAATAGCATCCACACCTAAGGGAACACACAGAAATAAGACCTAATTTATCCAACCCCAACTAATAATTAGACCACTATAATAAGACTAACCGCGAGATTCTAACCTATTCATACAACTAGGGACGCCAGCAAACTAGGACGCCTCACCCAACAAAAAGTTCGGGGTGCTAGGATTCTAATTCCCTAGGACTATATCTAAATCTACCACACTAAAACCCCCTATTAATTACGCTTTATAGACTAAAGGAAGCTTAATAGAAGAACCCCCTAACCCTTCATCCTCTATAGCTACTATAGAAGTCTCTTTATGACCCTTCTTGAAAACTATCCTCTTAGCCTTATAAATGTGATCTAGCTTCGCAAGCATCTCATTTACTTTAGCCTGCGCCTTCTGCAGCGCTTCCATTCTCTTTTAAAATAATTTCTCCATCTCCTCCTCCTCATTATCTAGACGCTAAGACTTAACTATTAGGCGTTCTACTATAAAAACGAATTAGCAACAGAATAATAAATAAAAGATATTATAAATATTAATAGATCGCATTATTAGAAGTATTATATAAATAATAAGTGCTGCTAATAGCAACGCACTTGCTATAAACTAAGGACCCAGGCAATATCTTATAACGCAGGCCCTTAGAATAACAATAATAGTAAAGCATAACTTCAAAACCATTCTCCGCAATATTCAAAGAATAACAGTAATAACAAAGCGTAGAGATTATAGGATTTTCAGGAACGCAACCTAATATAGTATTAATATTATAAGTAAATCAGGACGCATAATTAATAGGTCCCTAACCTAGGACTAATAACTTACTTATATTAGGTCTTGAGGATAAGACCTTTAGAAGGGAGACCTAATATTATAACCCATTATATAAGGATAATAACTAACTAAACTACCTAGGTATTAGACGGCTAGAGCAGGATATTTATACTATAGGATCACGGGAATATCAGGATGCTCATAGTATAGAAGAACTATAGTATAAGTTATATAGCAATAAGATAAGACTAAGCGTGCAGAAAGAACTACTAAGCGCTTACCCGCGACTACTAAGCGCTCACCTATAGTTACTAAGCAATTACTAATACCTAGTTAGTGATCAGTAATGAGGGTAAAAAGGACTATTTAGGACTTATATATAGTATGGACTTAGGACTCCTAAGAACAGACTTCTATAGCTCTTTAGCAATTAACTTCGTAATTACCCCAATAGGTACTCTCAGCTTCATCTTATATTATAACCCCCTTATGAGGATTATAACTGATTACCATACTCCTAGAACCCCAAGATTCATTTAGCAACATAGCATAGCAAGACCATACTGTTAACCTAGCGTCATCCCTCAGCTTCTGTTAGCAGAACCCTACTGTCGGATAGCTGACCGTAACACTAATATAGCTAGAAAGCGGGTTCTCTAAGCCTCCAGATTGTAGCCCTAAGCTTAAAAGCTAGATGAGTGAAATAATTAAATAAGTAATCTGTTGCTAGAGCCTCTTTACTTCCTGCTATATCTATAATATACTTAAGGAATAGGAAAGAAGCTTTTAAGTCTATCTGGGATTAAATAGAATGCGGTATCTTAGAAAAGAGAATATTAGTCGCAAAATACTAATTAAGTCCTTAGGTACTAGTATATTCTTAAATTATTCTAAGAAGTATCTATTGGAGCTGAGTGTGAGGATGGGCAGGACCTGAGCTTAAAACAGAGAACTAGAGCGCTTAGCTAAGCGTGAATATAACCTCGCCAAGGATTGGGGATAATCGCCCACGCTAAAGCTCATTTATTTAATAATAGTACCTTGTAAAACGCTAGCTGATGCCTGGGGCGACTGGGAGCCGTGCCGTACCACACAGACCAGCACGTTCATCTCATAGAGAGGTATCACTACAAGTACTTCAAGGTATAAGCATTATATATAAGGTGATATATCAAAGTTTCTATCTATATTGAAACCGCCTGGTACCAGGGCGATTGCACTCCGCTTTTAAATATCACGGGCTATTAGTCAATCAGCCAGCTTATTGAATGCGACTTCCGTTTTAATTGAATCTGCTGCAGCCGGTTGGAAGTTGTTGTAATAATTGGGTTGTCGCCTCCGTTGCCCCGGCGACCACGCTTATTACAGTTCACAGCTTCAGCATTTCCGCCCATGCAGCCCCAGTAGCAATATTACATTAAGCTGCGAGATGACTGTGATAATTGCTTGAGTGCTAGCCATTAGTATAATACTGCGCTCTGTTCATTAGCTGCAGCTGATGCAATAAGTAGCCCTTCTTAACATCAATAGCCTCAGGCGACCACAGGAAGGCAACGCCACCTCTCGCCCTTTGCTTCCTCAAGGAGATAGTCCCAATTCAGCCCTCACCCTAAGCCTTAGAAACGCAAACGCAGCAAGCATGTCGCTCATCAGTCTTCGCCCTTCTGCTGCATGCTTCACCAGATTTAGA
The DNA here is from genome assembly GCA_037178605.1 of Colletotrichum euphorbiae. Taxonomy (NCBI): domain Eukaryota; kingdom Fungi; phylum Ascomycota; class Sordariomycetes; order Glomerellales; family Glomerellaceae; genus Colletotrichum; species Colletotrichum euphorbiae. Next base: position 22,998 of record JAXCEF010000569.1, on the reverse strand, counting down.
GCAAGCACCCTGGGGCCTGCGTTTAGACGCTAACTGCAACGTTCCGCAACCGTTTGGTCCTCAAACATCCCGGCCAAACTCCATTCGCCTTATTCGACGATTGCACGCCAGTCTTTTCCCTTCCGCAACAGATACCCGGAAGGATGCTATGTCTATAAAAGGAGCTCTATCGCCTACGGCCTCGTGTCGTGGTTGGGATTCGAGGATATCATACCTGCCAGCGTGCCGCTCCCAGCATCAGGGAAAGCAACTCTCACGAACATCTTCGACTATGTTGACCACGCCACATTCACCATAGCCTGTCGAACTTCTAGGATTGGACTTAAGGTCATTAGAAAAGCACCGGCCAAAGATGTCAAATTGAATGTCCTGATGAAGATAGTGGTTATATATGTGTACGGGACCCGTCCACAAAGGGCGAGGCATCCGCCTCATTCTACGGAAGGTTCACCGAGTCCATGCCCTCATTTCTGAGGTCTAGCCAGCTTCACATCGAACATCCCCGGAGCCTGAAATTATTAGCTGTGATTACTCGCCGAATATTCGACGTACCCATGATGAATCAACGAATGAATCAACTGCCTAGAACAGTGTTCAGAACAGCTTCCAACTCTTTCGCCTTGCGGTTAGGAGGCTTTCCTCGGCGATGCCCTTTGGTAACTGTCTGTCTCTGATGTTTTTGGGTTGCGTTCGATCGACATCTCGCACATTTACCACTGGTGCACACAATCTGGGGTAAGTTCAGCATTTTGAGTTACAGATAAGGCACACTATAACCAACCCCTGTTCGACCACATGCTGAGCATCTTTCAGACATGTCGCAGATTAAATCGTCTTCTTGACAGCGCAAACAGCCTCCTGCTGTATCTGCGCCCAAGCATTTTTTCTGGAAGCCTCGGTATTTAGCGAGGGCAGATTGATGATACAGGGGCTTTCCCTCTCACCCTGGTTTTCCTGCATCTGTAACAGGCTCTTTTTGACCGTTCCATGGAGGGATTCAGTGCATTTGGCTGAATTGCTGTATGGCATCCCGATCCTGAGGCCTGTTCAAACCGAGACTCCTGTTCTGTGGGGCACAGGTCTGGTTCATTGTTGACTTTCTCGTTGCTTTGACGCATAGAAAGCTCAAGCTCACTAACATCATGGATCGGTGACGTTTCGTGGAGAAGTGACGGCGAAGTCCCAGCATCATCTACATCGGCAAAAAGAAGCTGTCTGCATGTGAGCATGGACACAAGAAACTAGATTTAGCAAAACTACCTTTTCATATGATATAACCTGAGATTCTTCGTTCATTTGATGCATGACGTTGGGCTGAGATGGCTGTATATCGTCCGAGGTAGATTGTTGTCTCAGAAGTTGCGGCTTGGAGTTTTCCTGGGGATCGCACACATATCCACCAAGACAAGACGCCATAGCTAATGCATTACGGTAAAAGAATCCACTTTGGTTTCAACTGGAAGGCACGAATCGAGGGCTCTCAGCTATTTTCTTTTATATTTCGAGCTTTGTATCCTGTTCAGGAGAGAACCTACGGTATGTAGATCGATGTTAATGATTGGTTGGCGTTGAGAAACCAGTTCTCACTCTGCTCGTTTACGATTGAGCCCGACACACCGATGCTAATACCAGCGCGTAATCTGCAGACCATATGCTCCGACGATAGCCAATCGATCCTGCACCATCGGAACATAGTGACGGACAAAAGTCCTTTGCAGTACCTTGGGTTTCTCTCTTGAACCAAACGAGGGGCGCCTCAGGTGCCCTTTAGGGGTTTTGATGGGTGGCTAGGACTCAACCTGTCAAGAGTTTCTGAGTCATTGGGGGCGAATGGTGTCGAGAATTAGGCCCCCGGAGCCTATCAGCCTCTGAATTCTCGCTGCCTCCCAAGTGTGATTCCGAGTCGTATCATAACCCCCAGTCCGAACAGGGAGTTCCCAGTCACAATCTATTTGCCGTTGTGACTACAGAATGACTCACACACACCAAGCTCATCCCTATCTGTGTCGTTAAGGAGCAGCCCCGGCTAGTAGTTCAGAAGGAAGTATTTGAGCATTCAACGATTGCCCCTTTTGGGAGAGGGAGGGGGGGAGGCTCCAATATTGTGCCTTAGAAAGAAAAGTGTAACCTGGCGTGTTGTTGGTGTCCACTGGCATGGTGGCGCGCAGTTGACACCAGAACGACTGGCTGTAATCCGTCAAGGGGACCCTGCTTCCACCAAGGCTCCGGCTATACCGGTGCAACATTGAACTCACTTACCATTCCTTGCATACTTGGGCGCAAAACATGCCAATCAAGGGGGACTCTACGTAGTTGACGCCAGACAAACGTTGCATTCAAACACCGCCATAATGGAATATCATAAGTACTCAGATGAACTCTTTCTCATCGTGCACGCCCTTTCGTCTGCAACCATGCTGCATCCACAAGGGGTCCCTATGAGCCTGACAAGGGGCGTTGACCAGACATCGACCGTCGAACAGCTCTCTCGTCATTTGAGACACTTCCCTGGGACCTTCTACCTTGACTCGTCTTTGGACGCACTACAAAAGCGGACTGGGCTGGGCCTTTCTGTTCCTTTCTAGGATGGCGGCATTGCCACAAGCAGTTGGATTCTTGTGATGCATTATGACTGCCCAAAACGGCAAGAGCCTGTGGGGGCATCAATTTAAGTAGCTTGAGGATAGAGTGGTCGCGTCGCCCGGTAATCCGCGGGACAGAAGTATTGCAGTATCTGCTTAAGTTGACTTTTCCGAGCAAGATCTCGTCCTCATGCTCAGCCCATTCTGCTCCACAGCCTTCTCCTTCGCACGATAGACCATCCTCTGAGCAGCTGTCGCAAATCTATAGGGACGCGTTAGCTACTGGTCAACGACAGGTATCAAGAACTTACGAGCAGCGACATTTAGCATACTTGAGCGTCAGCCACAGATCTAACACGTGGAAGTTTGCTGAGAACCTCTTCGAGGTGGCTCTTCCATCTTCTATTTCTCGTTGGCTTGTTCGTGTGTAGTTCGAACCATTGGTAGATCTCTGATCTCCTGAGTACATGCCCAAGGGTCTTGAACACAGTGTGGACTAATCTCGAATAGGATATCTTATCGAGAGCATTTGGGTTGACTGACGCTTTTGTCAATAATTTCGTAGTTCTGTGAGAAGTTGGTACTTACCACGACGTGCGCTGCCTTTGTAAAACTTGAGCGGGAGCGTACCGGCTGGACTTCGCCTACCGGCTGGACTTCGCATATTGGCGTTGAATACACCAGAGTATTGGAGTTGGGAGAAATTACGGCGGCAAGTGAAAGATCTGTGGCGTCTTTATCTGGGTTTCATATGGATCACCTCACGAGGCATCACGGTCACTTCGAATACAATGGCCTACACCAGCACAACCGACATGGGAATCGTCTGACACGCTCCTCACGTGGAAGCGTGTGAGCTCTTGGGACCAACGGGCTTGGTTGTTGAAGCCAGCTCTAAGTTGTAACCGGCCTCATCGTCCCTCTGACGGTCGCGGCATGTAACATCTTTCCTCAGATTGTTGATGGCATGCACTAACCAGCAAAGCAGGTAATAATCCTGGTTGTCTTATGTATTCTCGTTATGCGTCGACCTGAATGGAGCTAAGACGACTCTCAAGTGTCTCCCAACCACCCCAACTGAGGGCGGGCCTCTGGCCGCCAAGGTGCATATCTGACATATAATCATCCTTTGGCACACGACTTGACCACAAGTTGTGGCCAGGAGGGATGTTCGCCGCTAGTCGCAGGCACCCGGTTCGTTGAGGCAAAGTGCACCAGTCCAGGATTGCGAGCCTGGGGTATGCCACACAAACGACCTCATTAGCATCAAAGAGAGTTCTCTCAGCAGGTACGTAGGAGTACGGGGCAAAGCACTAATATACAGAATAGCAGTTATATCCCCCTCATACTAGGGTGAAAACATAGTAGCTATTAATATTAGATACTATTAGTCGTCATAATTATTCACTTAGTGGCTTATAGGTATATGCATAGCTAGTAATTGGGAAGCCACCCCTCGACATTAGTCTGCAGCTATAACTAATCCAACAACTAGTTAGAGTTGCTCTTCGCTATATTAGAGGTCTCTCCCAAGACGTACGAGGTATACATTAGGGACCTTAACTTATGTCCGAGGGGACCTTCTGTCCTTTAAGAGCCAATAGCTTTATGTGCCAACAATATAGCTATAGGCGCTAATAAGGCACGGCAGTAGTTAAAAGAAATCTTTCTAATAGCCCCTTTCTGAGGCCATTACTAGCTATTATGCTCCAAGACCCAGCATAGTACTTCTTCTCAGCGCACCCCCTTAGATAATAGATATCTTATTAAATCAATAAACCCTGCAATAGAGGGCCGCATATAACCTAACGTTACGCGTGGGCAGCTTATTATAGGTTTAGAGATATAGATCTAGCGCGATCTCAAGAGGAGTGGGGCGTTTATTCTAGCACGCAGCAGTTCGAACCCTGACTTATCTCCACTACTGCCCCCGCGAGCCGTTGTGTACCCTAAGGTACTCTATGTTGCCTGTTGCCTTCGCATCTCTATTAGGACGCAGCAGCTAGGCCGTCCGATTTCTGTCGCGACCCACATCCCCTCGTTGCAGCGGGGATATCTAAGTGATAAGCCTAGCTATCCCATACTACTATCTCCAAGCGGCCGCCACTTTCGGCTATCCACATAGCTTGCTTGTGTATCGGGCGAATGCCTGTAATGGCTGGCCTCGCTCTTGTTGAACACGCCCCCCCTCGCCGTTATGGTTTAATATAGTTCCATAGCTCTATATTTAAGCGAATAAGGGTTTGTTATCCCGCGTCCTCATAGGGACGTTGTGTCTCAAAAGCCATACCTATCTCTATTACTATATAGGAACGTATGAGATGAACTGCAGAAGATTACTAATTATTAGGTCGTATAGTCGCGACTAGCCTGTAGAGGCCCAAAGACTCAGGGTTATATATGCTAGCCGTGGCTAGCTAGTATATAGGGCGTGGAGCCTAGTAGCTAACTATAACTAAATGAGTTATAGCTAAAAGCTGTTGCCCTAGATAGAGAATCTAGGCACTTTCTTATAACTATAAAATAATTATATTATACTAAATTAAATAACTAAACTCTGCTATACTATAACCCTCTCTAGTAATTAACCTCCTTTGAAGTGCAGCTACAAGATCTCTCTATATATAAGCTAATAAAGCACTTAAGCAGGCGCATCCAGAATATCCACACTATTATTATCCCCCCTCCCCTATCTATCCAGCTAACTTACGGCATATTCTTTCCCTAAGACTATCATTAAGCTATTAATATTAATATTATACTGCGCTATAATACTAAACTACCTTATATACTTATTATATATTAGCTACCTACCTGAGGCTAATATTACTATGCGATATCCTAACTAGAGATATTGGTCCTATCTCTCTTCTATTATAGACGCCACTTTGAAATACTTCTCTTTGTAATTAATTGCAGTAGTAAACTAGTTGTCGGGATAATACTTCTTTGCCTAAATAAGACCGCGCTAGGCGAAGTCGTCTAGCAGAGGTCGTAGGCTTTGTTTTAGGGGAAAGCCCTCATCTTCAATCTTCCCAAAGTCCAAATAGTAGGCGACCAGCGCGTTAAGTATAAGCGAGATAAGCTTCCAGGGGATCTTAGACTCAATATAAGTAATAGTGGGGTATTTTAAAAAGTAGTAGAGAAAGGAGAGAGTAATATAGAGATAAGGGTAAATACTAGTATTACTAAAGTATTGAAAGATAATATTATATATATAGCTAGTAAAGTTAAGGGTATTAAGAAAATTCTAGGATGGGGCGAAGGCTTTAACTCCCTATTTAGACCCTGACTTAATTAATTATATAAAAATATTAGATTTACTACTATATTTAAGAAGGGAGTAGCTAAGTATAATACTAATATAGCACCTACTCTCTATCTATTATTATATTATCTGTTTGATATAGTTATTAAGATTAGTAATAAACTTATCTATAGAGGGTGCGAGTTCTTAGTTACGCCTAGAGAAGAGGATGCTATAGGCTTAAATAAAAGTATTATTAGTATCTTAGAGATAGGTAGCAAAAAGAGTTATAATGCCCTCGCGGGCTAGTTGAAAGCAAATAGGAATATAGAGACTCTTTAAGTAATAGAAGAGCTACTAAAGCCTATATAGCTGCGCAAGAATAGTAAGATAGTAGTATAGTTATCCTGTTGTAAGTGCCTTATTACTAGTTTTTAAATACTAGTGCCTGCTATTAGATATCTAAACTTCACGGTTCTTCAGGTTGTTGCCTTTAATAGCTATACTAAAAAGGTTAGCTTTTACTTAAATATCTTATATTATAATATACTAATATCTTCTAATATCGCCTAAGCACTTAACCTAAGTATCCTTAAATATTAGCACTATCTTATATAGTAATGCTATTATTAAGTAAGCGAAGTAGAAAAAGCATAGTATATACTCTAGAGATCTGGGTAGATAGTGCTGCAGAAGCTCTAGAAATGAGTAGATACTATGCTGCTATATACGCGCCAGCATACCATACTTACTCACCAACCGTTTCAGCGCTGGGCTCGCGGACGGGTGCTGCGATATTAGAAAGAAGTCGTGGTGCTCATAAAGTAGTATTCGGTGGAGCGCGACCAAAGCCTGCTACTGCTCGTTATTTAGCTTCGGCCGCGGCTCCTTAGTACCCTGCGCATTAACGACCTCGATGCACTTGCTCTCGACCATCAAAAGGCTAGCGTATATGCCTTTAACCTGGGCGTGTTTCCAGCTGCTTTATTAAGACCCCTGTCTAGTCGACTTCAGGGCTGCGAGGTTCAAACAAGCGAGGAGCCGACCCAGATAGTTTGCCGGTATTCTCTGAAGCGTTGCGTTCGGGCGACCAAGGGTCTGCGGGATTGTGTGCGTTATCATGGACTTCGCCGGCATTGCCGGCTCGTGGCGGCGCAAGAGCCCGGCTTCGCTTGGGGGGCAGGGACGAATCCTCGATTTTCCTTTTCAAGCCTCTTTTTGGAACACAGTCAACCGAGTGCGGCTGGCAATTGAGCAGTTTTTGACTGGGTGCCTTTATAGTCATGGCGGGCCCCGTTCCTCGTTAAATGGGGGCGATGCTTAGAGTGTCGAATCAAGTGATTTTCGTGTATTTGGTCGACTGCGAGTTCCCTGCGGAGATGCAGAAGACTCGATGTTTTTTGTGTGGGAAAAGGTGTAGAAAGCTAGTAGAACCGACAAACGCTTGAAAACGCAAGAGTCGTCACGTCGGCGACCGTCCTACAGAACAAACAGGCTCGCTGAGGATGTCCAGCTCTTTATGTTCTGTGTCGACCAGCAACAGACCAAGGCGAGATAGCGAAGCATCTTAGCGGCTGCCTTGGGAGATGCACAGTACCTCTGAAGATGGTTCGCGCACTAGACTTGTCACAATAGATAACAAACCCTTTGTGACTCTGCGGCACGTGGCCCAGCTGGTCCCTTGAACCTGGCTGTTGTGCGCGGACGCAGGGCGAGTGTCATCCTATTAGCCATCACTCTGCTGACTCAGTCTAATTTGCATACAAAACGATCCCGGAAGCCCGGCCTTCGCTTTGGTAGTCTCGGCGTCCACAATGTCTGGTATTTGACTGCCTACCTAGACTCTAACCCACTTACCTCAGGTTCCTTGTAGCGCTTGCAGTAGATAGAATGATCCAAGCTTAACATTACGCATCTAAGCAAAACTCTCTATCAATTTAGAATACCATCCCACCTTGCCATTTTCATACAATCTCATCCCCGTCATCAACTGCTGTGTTTTCTGATTACCCAAGGCTTCAGACAGGAAACGGCCTCCAGCTCCCAGCTCAGTTTCTGCTTGTTTCACAGCCTCAATGTAAGCCTTCTGATCTGCAAGCTTCTGTTTGAGATCGGGAGAAATGGGATTGCCTAGTTTGTAATTCCAGGGTGCGTCCATTGCTGGTGGAACTATTGAAAGGGTTAAAGGATAATCTGCGAAGACTTCCCACGGCCCAGCGAATGCAGTCTCCCAGTCAATCACGCTGAGAATGCGATATTCATCATCAAAGATGATGTTGTTGTGGCCAAAGTCACCATGACAGAGAGGGAAAGGGCCGCGATCGCGGGTTGAAAGTCTCTCAGCAAGGTTGCTGACAGATTTGGGAAAGGAGCCGACCGAGGGAATGATTTCGTGAGCATACTCGCCACATGCAAGTTGGAGCTGGTCGGCGGGCATGCCAAACCTGCATTTAGCTGCCCATGCCTTGAAGAACTCAGTCGCTGTACCGAACGGTCCACCAATCCCCCGAATAGGACCTTGCTGGTATGTGCCGTCCTCATTTCGCGAGACGATCGTGCCAATCATGGGTAGTTGCACCGTGGATAGTTGAACCTGTGTTCAGTTAGCTGACTGGAAACTGAAAAAGTCAATCACCAACTTACGTGTATCTGTGCAGTGCGACGAAGAAACATGGGCATGTACTCCGGTGGTATTGTCATACCCAAGTCCATTCCCACATTTCCTGGTAGGCATTCCATCAACATGAATGATGCGCCCACATCAGTGTTCCCTCTGGCCTCGAAGGCGTAGGCTTTGGGAATTGGTATGTTGGTCTGTTGTCGCACCATAGACATGGCGTTGTACTCGCAACTCTCCGCTAAACCTGCTGAGTCCTCCGAAGATTCTGCTGGGCCTGGGGAACCCAGAGGAGGTAGTCGCAGACGTGCCGCCCATTGCACGCGGTCAGCAAACTCAATGATGCGGACCATGTGGTTGTGGCCAAGGCCAATGTGAGGAAGTAGGTGGCAGCTCTTGAAATCCCGCCTCAAACTTGCGTACTGCAGCAGTGACTCCCAACGTACAAACGCCACAAAGTCCGCTGCTCGCGAGCGAATCGGGCCCTCGGTCAAAGACTCATAATACGTCCACCGGTACCCTGAAAAGGCTGGAGAACCACCAACCGAGTTCTTGTCGATGATATCGCTTTCCATGATATGGTAACAGTGCGGCAGGAGTGTTGAGACGTTGAATCGGTCGAGCTGAGTGGAAACGGCTTGAGCAATGAAACTGGGTCAATCGCTGCTTATCAATGGGCAATGGGTATTTCTAGACCCGATGTGTCGGCGCTTATCGGCGCATATCGCAGCGATTTGTCAACGCCGTATTCGTCCTCGCTTGGCCTAGGTATCTAAACATGGCTTCCACTCAGTGGGGCCAGCGCTCACTAACAGATCCAGACCGCATCGCAAGCATTCCCCGCTTATCCACGTTAGTGCAGGTACCTTGACCAACTGAGAGGCCCCCAAGAACCACACAAGCCGAAAATTGTGGAAGGAATGGACACACACCATCACTGGCGGCTTGAAGGGTGTGGGCGTAGCAATACCCAGCGCTACGTAGCACCACTAGAGGGGCCCGAGTATCAATGAAGCACCATTGCACCTAGCCTACTATTGTGTCTGGATAAGAGCGGCGATGTTGGAATACGCCCATTCAGCTACGTTTTACTAACTGCGTATCTATCCATTCGGTGGTAACAAAAGCTAGTTCCCAACCCAGGTTCATGATTGACAAAATGGATTGCCCCTGTGATTCGCAAGAAATCAGGCATCTCGCGAACGGACCCCACAATGTAATGCCCTTCTCTTCGAATTAATTCTGCTGGCCACACGCACACTTATCTCCGCGCTTCACCGAGTTATTGCAGCCGAGCCTGCAGCAGGTAGTGTAGAGGCTGTTGGAGGAGGCGTTGACCATCTCCGACTTCCCGGATGAGCCCATTCTGACAATAGCTTGAGTGATCGAAGAAGGTAGAACTATTTGTTGTCAATTATCGTACCCAGCAATAAAAGCAGAATCCGTCTCTCACCTGAGGGTAGACTGGTTGTCGACTGGTACTTATTGGGAGTGCTCAGCTTGGAACTGTTGTAGAAGAAATGAAATTGAAACAGGAGACAATAGGACTTGCGAGCGTGTTTTATATGACCAGTTTGAAGACACTAGGTACTTGGATGATTAGGATTGAACCTCGAAGATGTAGCGGCGCCAGGCCATAAGCAGAGAATTTGCTACTCGACGTCTACGCTTAAGGCGACTTGCATGATAGTGAGGAATATTCACTGCCTCCCTTGTCTGTGAATAGTGAAGGATTTTTGTGCGGTCTTACTAGCTCATTCAGAGCAGTTTCCTGCACACAGTACATACCATACTGAACGTCATCAAAGTACCTCATGCAAGTCGGTTGGAAATAGGCAGGTAGTCATAGAGAGGATGAAAGGAAAGAAATAGGAGGTCCACATATGATAGAGTAAGCTCACACCACCAGCTTCTTAGCGCATTCACATGTAGTATAAAATAACAGAGATATGATATTTCGCTGTGGCAAGACGGACGGCTTTTCGGATAATTTGAACTCACCTTCAAAAGAAGATTTATTAATCTAGTCTAAGTCCATGAAAACGTTGGCATGCAGGACTTGTATCTTCCCCATAGCCTTGACTCTTGCTGCAGGGTGACTGACATAAGTGATGACTGCAGGAAGGTATGCGTGACAGCCCCAGATAATGAGCCGCCGCCCGTCTTTGCTGCATCGTACTCCCTGCGAGGAGTTGCCTGGCCACGTACTGCTCCGTTTGCCTGTCGCCATCCACCACTAGCTTGAGGAGCCCTGCTTTCGCAAACACGGCTCCCCTATCGATGCGATAGTGAGTTCAGTCTTTTGACTATCTTTAGAGTAGAAGCTCCAAGAGAAGGGGAGAAATGAGGTGAGGCGGGAAGTTGCGCATCCTCCTACATTACTCGCCTCAGTCGGCTCAAACGTCGTCCACCCGCCCATGTCGCACTTACCAACCATACATGAGTTGTAGCTCGTGATGAAGGCGTGTAAACGTCTGCCTACAACAAGACGTTGGAAGCAGACTCTAGGGAGTAAACATCAGTAACACATTGAGGAGGAGTTGAGATCCACGAGTTCATTTGCTACGGGATTGTGTCCTGGGCCCCAGAGAGAGACGCCGTCGCGACAAAGTCTACCAATGCGCACTTTGAGGCAATATGCTGGGCAGCATGGCACAATCCCCTGCGCTGACCCCACGCCTCACCTGCAGCTTGGCCAAATAAACTTAGATGCGGCGCAAGTGATCTATGGTGACTTAAACCCTTTAGACTCTGAAGCATATTTCATGCTCCGTATACGGTCGCCTTCCTCAGATGATTAGGCAGGATGGCATGCCAGCCTGGAGTCACCAAGTTTGTAACGATTATGCTTTTGGAACTCGAGCGGGATATCGTCAACCCTCAATTCAATTCGCACACGTTGTCTCGGTCTGAGGGCGCGGAGTGCTTCGACAAGGCTTCCGTTCCTTGAGACGGTACAGAAGTAGCAGGTTTAACCACAGGCAGATTTTGCCCCCTGATTAGTCAAAAACACCACCATTCAAAGAATAATGGGCTCAGTCTAGCGAAAATAAGTATCGTCCAGGTTTGTGGCCCAGCTTTGGTGAGTACATAGAATAGTTCAAGCACCTGTCGATGAAGCGGGACGAAGAATCCTGTACAACACGGCCAAAATGACGACAGCGCAAAGGTACGGCTGGCTTCTCTGACCCGCGAGGGTTCGAGCGTCTCCATATACCTATTAATCTCAATCGCCGAACAGCTGACCCCTTGCACTGATCTGATGCCATTCTTTTGTCTTCCATTGCGTTCAGCTAGGCTTTCCGGATTATCTAGCAACAACATATTCTTCGGCGTGTGGCCGGCTCTGTCTCAGCTCAGAACGAGGGCTTCAGCAATCAAATCAGACAAAACATATTTAGAGTCTTTCACACCATAGATTATTCATTAGCCCTTCAATTCCTTCGCAACTTTCGTGATTAAAGCGTATACTTCATCGACAGATCCCGTCGCATCAACCTGGACACAGTCAGACGTAGTTTACTTCGCACATAGAGCTCCATACCTTCCACAGTAGCTTCTGAGACAATTAGTCCAGTACAGCTTAATTACTACTTTAAAAAATATCCATCCTTTTGCGCAAGACAGCTACATTATCATCATCGCGCTGAGAGACTAAAGAGCGCTCCAGAACACATCCAATCGTCAACTCTATTAATGCTTTGAGATAGATTATTAAATAATTATCAGACACCTTCCATCATAAGAGCGTGCAAAGACCATAAGACTAGCAATATACCTCTTGCTCAAACGCAACAGCTTAGCTCACGCTACGCGGAAATCCGTCAATAAGCACCCCTTTCCCCATCAACTAGATAGATTGAATTCTTTCCTTCAAGAGGAGCATCGTGAGGGAGGGAGGCACAATCACCAAATTCTAAATGCTTTCGCAAATAAAATCGCCAAAAAGGGACCCAGGAGAGTCTTGCTCCTGCCGCAGCAAATCTCCCACAGACACATACTAGAAATCGAAATCCTTTGCAACACGCGTGCATTAACGTCCCACACCCACTTTTGGCTACCCCCCACATTTGGCCACCCTAAAAATGCCTCACCGCTATGATGACTACTAACTTCAATCTTCTATAACTTCACTAATTTTACTTCAATCGCTATTATCTTTTATCTATATCTTCTTTTAATTAAGATACCTCAATATACTGCAGATGATATTAACTAGGCTCTTGAAGCTATTGCAGATAGTACTAGTATAAAAAAAGCTATACTTAAATGGGGTATACCACAATTGATGCTGAAAAATCGTATGAAGGGTTATTAGGTAAGAGATATAGCCTTTTTAGATCTATAAAGACTTTCTATAAGCTAAGAAAGTTATCTAGCTGAATGGGTTTGAATCTAGGCTGCCCTAGGCCTGCCTCTAACCTATTAATAACTTAAGGACTTTGCTGAACGCATCCTATAGGTCTATGGAGACTCTTAGCCTCTTGGGAAGAACTAGGTGTAGTCTTTTATTAAGAGAAACCTATCTATAAGGGTCTAGAGAAGCAGAGTAATTAACTCCTAGCGTATTAATAGAGCCTTAACTAATATAATTAGGTAATAGTTTAAATACCTCGCTATACCTAAGATTATAGCTATTAAGGCCTCTAATTGATATAATATGGATAAGACTAGTATTCTAGAAGGTAGAGGATTAAATGGACTTGTTCTTGGATTATTAGAAACTCGTTCTATCTATAAGAAATAGCCTGGATTACGTGCTTAGATATCTCTAATTAAGTATATCTCTATAATTAGTAAGGTATTACCTCTACTTATTATATATAAAGGCAAGAGTATCTAGTAGTAGTGGTTCCCTCTAGATCTAATGCTATATGAATCCTAGAAGTTTATAGTAATAGAAAACGGGTAGACTTCTGACTCTATAGCTATTAAGTAGTTAATAGAGGTCTTTATCCCTTTAACCTAGCTAGAAGACCCCTCAGAGGTTAGATTATTAATCTTAGATAGTTATAGAAGCTATGAGACTACTGCTTTTATATATATATGCTTTAGAAATAAGATATACTTGCTGTTCTTACTAGCATATATATTATACGTCCTTTAGCTACTTAATCAGTTGGTTTTTAGGCCTCTTAAGGCAGTATATAAGAAGGAGCTTAGATTACTAGCTAAATAGGATACTAGTATAATTATAGGCAAGAGAAATTTCGTTCTTTATTATAATAAGGTATATAAAGCAGCTCTAATAAGTAAGAATATTATTAGTGGCTAGAAATAGACTGGTTTATAGCCTATTAGTATAGCTAGACCCCTTATAAGCCCTCTGCTGCTTGAGAACATATTAACCCCTACTAAACTAGATAGTTAGGTCTATAAAGGGCTCTCTAATAGCAAGGCAAGCGAAAAATAGGCAGCAGATATATTAGTAGTCCCTTAGTTAACCCCTAAGAAGAGGGATGAGCTTTAGGATTAGTTCAGCCTATTTAGCAAGCTGGATAATAATAAGCATACGTAGCGCCTACTTTTTCGGAAGGTTTAGAAGGGCTTTAATAAGAAGGTATATTAATTAGTAGTAGCCTAGCGAAAGATTGAGGCACTATAGGCAGAGGTTGATGCTAGTAGGGCTAGGAAATACAAGAAAGTTAAAATAAGCCTAAATTCGAAGTTTGCTAATATTGAGGCTATTCGGAGGGCTCAAATTGAGGCGGGCGAACTTAAAAATAGCATAGATAAATCTAGCGAGTCTAAAAACCCTAGTAATAGCGAAAGTTATATCGTCATAGCATCATAATATATATAAAAAGTGGTTGAAGTTGATATATATTAATATGAGGGCATTAAAAATGGGGTGGCCAAATGTGGGGGGTAGCCAAAAGTGGGTGTGGGACGTTATATTCCTTTGCCTACTCCCAGACCGCCTAACACGCTTTGGAATCTCATAGCATACGAGGAAAGCAAACTTACTAATAATAAACACCAATCCAGTCAAAGCAGTCTAGCTCGCATTCAGTACTTCCCAGTCTACAAGTATGCGGTTTGCCTAGTTCAATAGCCAGGGATCAGTCATCCTTTCTCGGAGATACTTGAACTCTCTAAGCCTAGAATTACCTTTCTGCCGCTTCTGGTATATATAGGCCTGATGAAGACACTCCAGTTTATCCACTTAACGGACCAGTCTTACAACATAGGTCTCCCCGCTTTCATACTTAAGCCAGATCTCAAGCAACTTAGTCGCCCAAGAAGGATTCGAGGTCTTCAAAAGACAGGACAGATATTAGAGGCCAAGTTTCTCCTTAAGATACTTTCTTTCTACTTCAATTAGTATTACTTATCTACCCACTAAAGTTAGCCTACCTAGCGCCACTCCATCAGCTAGGGTAATATCCCCAGCAGTTATTTCACTAATATCATAAATCAAATATATCATAACCGCTACCATCTCATCCTAGTCTTTCAGCTATATAACTTTTAGCAAAACAGCTGCCACGTAATATCAATAATAACGATACCTCTAGATGCACCAGACAAAACCAAACCATCTAATACATGTGGTCGCTCACGCTCTCTAGATTGCATACATCTCGCTTGCACCACCCAGTCCGCTTCAGGTTCTTAAGAACCTCAATGGCCTCGAGGAAAGGGAGCGGGGATACTAAACGTTCCATTCTGGTATTGCGTTTGGTTCAAGGATTGCTCGGTACAAGGAAATGTTCAGATGCTGGCATGCGGGGGAACGATGACACAACTCTGAATCAGTCCGCCCAACCCCGCACGCCCGGAATAATCTTATCCCGCATACATTACCCCACTAGCAATATTTGATTGGTCTCCCTCACGTGCATGCTAGTCAGCTAATTATGTATGTAGATATAGCGATGACCAGTAAAACGGACACCAATTTTGCGAACCTCTGTAGACGTGGCGTGGGGATGTCAGACTAGGAACATCCATTCCGATGTGTGAAGAATTATTCGACGTTGTTGGATTGAGCGTTGAGACGCTCCGAAACGCGCTACGTGGCACTAGCACGATCCACCGCGTGACGACTCTGCGCACGTCCCGACGCAATGGATCTCGAGCTAGATTCGACGTCCATCACCGTTGCGAGGGAGATGGTGGCAGCGAGCGATGAGGACCTCCCATTACGAAGGGTGCGAAAACCATCCGCGAAAGCTCAACTAAACCAGACGCACTAAGAGATAACTGAAGATGCGATCGAGCGAGCAACCGAGATTGCTGGTGGTAGCTGGCGGATAACGACCACGCGAACCGCAACCCTAGCCAAGGAACGCGCGAAGGGCTGCTCCTGACGATAGGCAAGCAGATTAAGGAGCTACATATAGCGGTTAAGATTATGTTTGATATGTGGAAGAAGTTGGAAATATGGAATAAGAACGTTGAGGCAGAGCTTTGCGTGGTTATAGTGGAGCTACAAACGGTTAAGAGCAAGCTCTAGGCTATTAAAGAAGAGCTATAAGTAATAAAAGAACGCGTGGAGGATTAAAGCGCTAAGACGAATGAGAACCTTAAAGTAATTGGGGCGGTGGCTATAACGTGGAATAGCCCAGGTGTGTTATATGCGGACGTCGCGCGAAGCGGCTTGGCTGAGTAAGGTTGTGATTCTCAGATAGCTACGCTAGGGAACGCAACGCTAGCAAGCCACAGCAACCCCTTATTCTATATAATTAATATATTAAGAATTAATAAAGGGAGCGATAAGCTTAATGCAGGTTAGATTTGGGCTGTAGTGGAAAAGGAGATGCGCGCGTTGGACGGATAGGGTAGCTAGCGCTATTAAGCTATTATAGTAGACATAAGGAACGCAGATAGGATCCAGATTATTTGTTGCGATAATACTAAGTAGAGGCTTATAAAGCGGATTATAGAAAGGAGCTTTAGCCCTAGAACATAAGTCCTATAGGATAAACTCTATCCCATAAAGATTAATAATATAAAGAGAACTAAGGTACTAGATAAGAATAGTAATATTAGAGCTAAAGCAGTAGAGGCACTTAGCTAAGAAAATAAGACCACTATTACTAAGATATCTTAGCTTAATAAGAAAGATATACCTAAGGTATATAGGTCTATAGTTATATATAACTAAGGCTAGTAAGGCGTATAGACTAATCTCTAAGGGCTTCTTCTATATTAGAGGGGAGTCCAGTATAATAATAGCGTTTAAGTAGCAGCTATATCCTCAATAGTACTATAACTACTAGTAGATTACTAGGCATAAGGCATACTAATATAAAAACCCCTAGGTATATGGACGCTATACTAAGGTAGGCTACTACTACTCTATATGCTATGAGATAATTATAATATATATGCTATGTAGCGGACCGCATAAGTTATTTAGCAAGAACTATCTGAAGCTATATCTATATTCTTATAAGTAGGAAGGTCTAGATTCTTCAGCTTAATATAAGGAAATAGGGTATAGTGCATAAGAGCTTAATAAATAACGAGGCATTACGTAACTTTATAGCTATAGTAGTATAGGAACTATAGGCGTAGAGGATAGAAAATAAGGTTATTACTATTCTAATAGGATATAGCAAGTAGATGAGGATAGTACTAACGGAGTAGAGGGATAAAGGAAGATAGGGGATTAGGAGTTTGCTATAGGTGAATAGAGATATAGAGGCAGAGCAGCTGCTTATAGCATCGCTGGACCTCACGGCGGCCGTCGTCCGGCTTCCAGACCGAAGACTGCTAGTGGCGTCAGTATACGTGCTGGTGTGGAACCTGCAGATGCTTCGATAGGCGTGTGACCTGCTGAGATAAGCCATCACGTACGTTTGAGGAGGAACAGGCAAAAGGATAGATATCATCCTAGCAGGAGACTTTAATTGCCACAACTATCTGTGGGGGGGCGAAGATATATTAGAGGATAGGTAAGGCGAGGCGGACCTAATTATCTATATAATAAGTAAGTACTTGCTTTGCAGCCTCCTTCTGCGGGGTATAAAGACGTGGGAGAAGAATAAGACAGTAATAACAATTAATCTATCTCTTATATCTAAGGAGATAGCTAGGATAATAGTGCGATATAAGATATATCCAGAGGACTACAGCTCGGACTATCATGCGATTAAGACGATTTTTAATATAGCAGCCCCTAAGATAGAAAGTTATCCCCAACTCCTACTAAAGAATACGCTGTGGAAGCAGATCAACAAGAGGATAGAATCAAGCCTTCAGCAGGTGCCGCCTAGAGGCACGGTGCAAGAGCAGACGGACTAATTAATATCAGCTATATATGAGGCAGTAAAGGCATTAATACTAATAGCTAAGCCGTCTCAATATGCTAAGAGGTGGTGGATAACTAACCTCACCTAGCTCTAGCAGATCTATATGTATTAGAGAAACTAGGTAAGGGCAGAGAGTAGAGCAGGTAATAGACGACTAGAAGTTAAAGAACGAGCATACGCAGTAGTAAGGTAATATTATAATACTATCTAGTAATAGAAGAAAAGCTATTAAGAGGACTTCCTAGCTAATAACGCTAATATCTAGAAGGCTGCGAAGTACCTCGACGCTAGTAAAGGGGCATCTTTCAATAAGATACCTTAACTAATAAGAGCGGATAGTTCTTAAATAGAAGACGTTACAGAGCAGGCTAGAGAACTGCTTTCTATATTCTTCCCTCCCCTTCCAAGTAATATTGAGGATGAGGGGATACAGCTATAGAGATTGCTAGTGCCTTTCCCCAACCTCACGCTAGGAGAAGTAGAGAGATAGCTCTTTACAGCTAAGTTATAGAAAGCTTCTAGAGAGGATAGTCTACTAGTAGCAGTATAGAAGCATATATAGCTAGTAGTAAAGGGAAAGGTACTTATACTCTTCCAAACCTCACTAGATAAAGGGGTATTGCTGAGCTGATACATAAAGATTATTCCGCTAAAGAAAGCAAATAAAAGTAACTATAGTATAGTAAAGGCTTAGTAACTAATCTTACTTCTCTTAACGCTTAGAAAAGTACTAGAATTAGTTCTAGCAGAGTATATCTCACATGCTATTAAGATATTTAGCCTCCTTTCTATAAGCTACTTTAGCGCTCATAAGTAGAGATTAGCAGAGCAGGCGCTAGTTCTACTATAGGAATATATCTATAGAGCGTAGATAAAGAGAAAAGTAGTTAGTCTAGTTAGCTTTAATATTAAGAGAGCATATAATAGTATATATAAAGAGAGGCTACTTTAAAAACTTAAGGTATAGGGTATCCCTAAGAAACTAGTGAATTAGGTTAACGCTTTCTATTTTTATTATATAGCAAGTATCCTAGTTAATAGTTATAAGTCCAAGGCTTATCTATTACCATAAGCTAGGCTGCCTCAGGGCTTAGTATTATTATTTATACTCTTCCTCTTCTTCAATAGCAACCTCATATAGTACTAAATTAATGAAAATGGGGGCGCGCTAGCTTTTATTAATAACTATATAGCGTGGGTTACTAGCTAATTGCATAAAGCAAACCGCCCGGGCATATAAGATATTATTAACTAAGCACTTAAGTGGGAATAATAAAGCGGGGCGACCTTTAAGATAGATAAGATAGCTATTATCTACTTTACATGTAACTAGAGGCTACTAGCAGACTTAACCGGCTTTATTATTAAAGGCGATACTATCTAACTAAAGAACTATATTAAAGTACTAGGGGTGATAATAGATATAAAGCTTTATTTTAAAAAGCATATTATAGATGTAATAATAAAAGGGCTAAAGGCTGTGCTAGGGCTTAGGCAGCTTAAAGGTCTATTACTAGTAATAGCTAGATAACTCTTTATTGCAGCCGTAGTACTAATAATAGACTACGTGTTGAACGTCTGGAGATATAGATATTAAGTAGCGCAAATGAGAGTAATTAACTAGGTGTAGAGGATTAGGGCCTAGGCGATTATAGGGACCTTTAATATAGTAGCTATAGTAATTACTAAGGCAGAAGTAAGTATTTAATTAGCGCAAGAGAGATATAATAGAAAGTTAATAATATTCTAGGTATGGATGCGAAGTCTTCCTAAGACTTATCCGCTTTAATATCTGCAGCTAGTAATCTTTAGATAGTTTCTATTACCCTTTTAGTTAATAGTAGAAGTATTCCACAACCTGCTCCTTAATAGGCTAGAGACTATTAAAGCATTTTTAATAGCCCCGTGAGAAGAGAGAATATATATAGTAGTTAATAATAATATAGCTAAAGTATTAGAGGTAATCTAGTTAGAATAGGCAGTAAGAATAGCAATAGGGAGCTTAATAAGAAATAGAGTTATAGGCTATAGAATAGCTATAACACTACCTATATTATTTAGAGGGAGTAGTAATATTATAAAGGCCTCGCGCATACTTATAATAGGAATAGAGTAGAATATATATATAGTAGAGCTAGTAGTATTAGTAGAAGTAGTAAAGTCTCTACTAGAGAGGCTTAGATACTAAGCTATCGATATATTTACCTATAATAAAGCAGCTATATTAGCTATCTATAACCCGCAGCAGCAGTTAAGTTAATAAGAGATCTACTGACTATATATTAGTATATAAGCTCTTTAGAGAAAAAGCAATAGAGTTATACTCTTCTAGCTTCTATTAGTAATAGAATTAGACCTATTAAAAGTAGCTAAAGTAGTAGCAAAAGAAAGTATAAAACTAAGCAAAATACTATTAAAGAAAGCTACTAGAGCCTACTTAACTATACTTAGAATTACGTTATAGAGCGTACTATAGATATATAGAGCTTTACTTAATAATATAGGGGCATATTAAAAGAAGATTAATATAGCTTTACTAGAAAAGTATATATATATCACGAGCCTGCAGGTAGGGGTAAGGGCGAGTTATAGAAGGCAACTATCTTATTTAGAGATAGTTGCGCGCGAGGCGCAGTAAAATAGGCAGCAGTGTGGCTTACATAAGCATATAGCTACGCTGCACGCTACTATAGCCACGCAGGGCTATAGCAGAGCCACCCAGGGCTGCTAGTACTGTGGTGCTGCATCGCAATATACCCCCCAGCTGCGCCTGCAGATACCATTATATTCTCACGACGCTCCGCGCGCAGCTACAACTATTTTTAAATATATATAAAAACAAAATAACTATATTTAAAACAGCCCCAAAGGCGCGAAATAAATAAAAATATAACCCCTTAATATCCCTTAGGACGTTTATAGCGTTTATAATTACTTTATACAACTTTACTAATAATAATATAGGCACAAAAGAGTAGTAGAATAGCAGCCAACTATTATAAACAACAGTTAACTACTATAGAGGGCAGCTAACCGCCTAAAAAAGGCAGCCTTAGGGCGTAAGTATAAATATCCCTTTGTTGCGCGCAGCCTTTGGACTTTCCCTCTTTTTCTGCTCGGAACACATAAATAACTATAAGTCGATTTTTTCCGTGCGCTCAAAATCCATCGCACGCTTTATCAGTCAGTATATATACTTATCTTCTTATTATAGTACTAATAGTATATCATCACAATATTATTAATAATAGCCCCCAAGCATAAGGAGACTGAGGAGGAGCTTCACGCCCGCATCACTAAGGCGCAGGCAACTAAAGCCGCTAATAAGGCGGAGAAGGAGCGCCTAGCTGCTCTCACTAAGCAGCAAGCTGCGTTTAATACGCAGCTTACTATTAATATGGAGTAGCAAGCAGAGGAAGAAAAAGAATAAGAGGAGAGTAACTTACTACTTACCATACTATCTTAACTAGTACTAATAACATTATTACTAGTTAAGGAGCCTACTAGCCCCCAAAAGAAGCAGCAGTATACTAAGACCCCTCAGACGCCTCTATAGAAAACCCCCGCTAGTAGGGCCACAAAAACAACTAAGTTAGCTAAGAAGCCCCACGCTACCTCCCCCATTCCAGAGGAAGCTAGGGACCTTATAGACCCTCCCTACTATAGCTATAGTCGCTCGCTACTCGCAAGTAAGAGCTCTAGTTACTACTTCTATAATACTGGGATGGGACAAGATGGCTTGGCTGTTCAGTCAGCAGGCCCGCTATTAAAATAGGGTCCAAAACGGAAGACTGCGATGCGGGAAGGGGCAGAGGGAACATCATCATCAATCATTCATTATTATCATCCATAGTCTTTTTCGGCCTCAAGGGGGCTTATACCTTAATAATCCTATATATGATTTCCATGATATCTCTTCTATTTCAAGCCTAATTCTTCCTATTCTTTCTGATTAGATCTGCGAATAGCTATGCGCATCTTTTGAGCCTACTTTTATTATTCCTATCTATTTATGAGTAGTGTTATGTTATTTGCTATCTTTGTAGTCCCTACTGGGCTCCTGCTCTTCCTAATAGTGCCTAGAGGCGGATATTTTTGTTCTTTGCTACAACCCTCAAAGGTTTCTAAGAGAGTGGGGTGCCTTTATTGCGTCTGGACGTCCCGCCGTTATAATATATACTAATATATACCTACTTCTTTCTAGATAATTACAATATCTAGCTGCTATAAAGAAATGAAGAAATAAAGAAATAATAATATAAATAAGAACTAGATAGAGGAGAATGGGCGATTTATAGACTTATTAGCCTATAGAGGGATTACTATAGCTAAGCGTTCTTTTAAAAAGTTAATAGGAATCATAAAGACCCTAAAATCCTCCCTTCTTTTAGTATTTCAGCTAGAACTAACTATTTTTTTCTTTTTCCTCTCTTATATTCCTCTCTCTCCCTTAAATACTATTATCTACTACTAGTCTTTTTAATTATTTTATTATAGCTGAGATAGCTAAAAAGCTATAAGAAATAGTAGTCTTACTAAGCTAATAAGTGAAGCGAGATTAACTAGATTAGTAAAAGAATACTAATAAACCTATTTTAATGCAGCCTAGAGTGCTAAGAGTAAGTATGCTAATATATAAAGTATTTTAATATAGTAAGCTATAAGATTTTGAGATAGGAGCTTCACTAGGGAAGACTTTTCCCAATTTGAATATTAAGACTTAGAGTGGGATTACCACTAAGATAGTAAGACCAAGGCTACAAAGCCTTTCTATATTTATTTATATTCATTTTCTTTTTTATTACCTTTTGTTTTATAATCTAGAAGACCTACTATTACCCCCCCCTTTACCTTCAAAAATATTAAGAAGTTATACTAATCTATTTACCTAATAATATCTTATAGAGAGTTAATAAATAATTACTTAATAATACTTAAATATAATCAACGTAGTATTTATAGACCTATAAATAATATATCTACCTCTTATTCTAGCAACCTAGATACTAAGTCCTTTTCTAGCAAAAAGAAGCAGCCTAAAGAATAGTTTCTAAGCCCTTTATTTAGTAAGATACAATCTTAAGCTTTAAATAAACTAGTCTCTGAGGATAGTAAGAATAGGCCTGCAAATCTCAACTTAAGGCCTAACCTAGCCTCCTCAAGCCCTTTTAGCACAATAACAAGGGGTTATACTAACTAGGACTTTACTATCCTAGCGGATATCCTCATAAAGCATCCTACTATTACTATAATAACTCCCTATTTAACTAGAGCGCCTAAGTTTATTAGAAC